>JBCNJP010004198.1:0-11000 GCA_039602395.1 Deinandra increscens subsp. villosa
AGAAGAAGAGGGGTTACATACCTTTTGTGGGTGAGGTCGAACCTCGGCGAGAAGCCGCCGGCGACGATAAAAAAACTACGTTTGAGGCTCGAGAAACAAAAAAATAATTTCTTTTGGTTTAGTAATACGTAGCAAATGCGTAGCAGTATCTTACACAATTCCTACACATCTCCTATGATAAAAAATTATTTATCAATTTTGGAGTCCCAAACGTTGCTTTTTACATTCCATCTACTGTCTAACTTATTCATATGTGAAGTACTTATATTTCACCAACTTATACATATTACACGGATACATATATGCGTGTGCATCATTAGAATTATAATCCTAGACTTATAAAAAATTGTTATAATTTAGCGAGTTATGAGAGTACACATGTATGTAAGTAGATGTAGTATATGTAAAGTTGGTGAAATAAAAATATTTCTCATATAATGAAGTTATATAAAAGAAAGATTAAAAAAAACGTAGTTTGAGGTTTGAGAAACAAAAAATAACTTCTAATGGTCGGTAAGTCGTAGCAAATTCGTAGCAGTATCTTACCCATTTCCTACGCATGCTATGACCAAAAATTATTTATCAATTCTGGAGACCTAGTCGTTCTTTTTTTATATTCCATATCTTGTCCAACAACTCATTAAATGTGAAATAATACCATTTCACTAACTTGTACATTTTTACATAGTAAGTGCATGTGGACCATTAGAGTTACACTTCAATAGTTACAAGTAATGCAACTGGATGATACACACATACGCGATACGTACACAAAGTGAACAAACTCTATACTCTTGGGAAATAATGTTATTACACCTATATGAAAGTTTTCATATAAAAAAATTGAATTAAACATTCAATTTAAGCCATTGAATACAAAAAGATAATATATGGTTGTAGTAAAGTCGTTGTAAATGTGTAGCAGAATACTACACATTTCCGACACAATCTCAAATTACAAAACATTTCCGACAAAATTAAACGTATTAAATTTTCAAATTGTGCCGCAATTGTGTCACATACTTATCTAAGTTAATTTTTCATTTGTGTCGTAATTGTGTCACAAGTTATTAGTTTCGTATAGGTTTTCGACACATTTCCAACACAAACGTAAACGAACTAATATTACTATCAGTTGTGTCGCAATTGTGTCGCACGTTTAGTGGTTCTCATATGCTTTACGACAAATTTCCGACACAATAGAAGATGAACAAAGATATATTATCATTTGTGTCGCAAGTTTGTAGCAAGAATAGTGTACATGTTCTATGTACTTGTAAATGAAGAAAAAATAAAAAATAATATATAAGATTTACGACACATTTCTGACGCATCCATAAACAAACTAAGATATATTATAAGTTGTGTCACAAATGTGTCGTAAAATTACCATTATTCGTATTTAGCCTACGTATACATTTAATTTAATCACTTTCTCATTTAATGTAACAAACAAAGAAAAATAAAAAATTTAAGTTATGCTACACATTTCCTACACATACTTACATTGGATAATTTAGATCTATTATGTGTAGCAAATGTGTCGGAAATTACAACCCTTGTACGACGAATTCATAAACAAACTAAGATATATTATCATTTGTGTCACAATTGTGTCGTAACATTACTATTTTTTGTATTTAACGTACGTATCATGTAATTTAAATCACTTTCTCATTTAATGTAACAACGTAGAAAAATAAAAAATATAAGTTATGCTACACATTTCCTACGCATACTTACATTGGACAATTTAAGTCTACTATGTGTCGCAAATGTGTCGGAAATTGCGACGCTTTTGTGATGAAATTTTGATATTTTTTTCATGTCGTATTTGTGACAAAAACGTTCTTACAAAATTAAGGTTTCTGTTTCTGTCACACATGTGTCGGCATTGAGTCTTTTTTCCGACACAAAATATTGCGTAGGAGATTTTTGTAGCAAAATCAGGCATTTTCTAGTAGTGGATGTTGAATTTTTTTTTGTCATGTCTGATTTTATTACTCAACATTTTCATGTACTCACTATATATCCACCACAACACGTGGGCAGGTACCACATCTCTTCTTGCATTAATTTTTTTTTCATGCTTGATTGCTCAAGAAACATGTTATAGCGAAGTGGTTAGGGTCATTAACTTGAGTTCTTTACGTTGTTGTTGACCAGGGTTCACCATACAGGTAGTATATTTTCTTTTGAGTAAATTACAAAGAAGGCCCTTTATGTTTTACCTAAATTTCATCGTAGGTCTTTTAACTAAAGTTACTACACTAGACATCCTTTATGTTTTATACTCGTTTCAGAGAATGTAATTTATCACTAACGGTGTTAAAATCATCCGTTAAGTCATGGGCATTTTTGCCATTTTATAACATCTTTTAATAAAACCATTAAAATCAAAATTATTACATTTAAAATTATGAGATCCTCCCTATTCCCGTTTCATCCACTGGACCACTTCTCCTTCACCATTCTCAAACAAAAATGGATTCCTTTTGTAGCAAGAGCACCAGTAATTAACCCAATTAATTCATCGGATTCCCCTAATTTTAAAATCGAACAATTCTTTCTTTGATGAAATAAAGGTACAAGGTTTTATACCCAGCACTCTATGCTACCGAAGCCTCCCACATTAAATAAGAAATGCGTCCACCTCTTTTTTCATGAAACTAGAAGTCCTCACCGTCGCAGTTATCACTCTCCCCGATTCACTACTTGACACGCCACCGACACCGGCGACGGATTGGTGAATGTCAGATTTAGGGCTGGAAATTGACGTTTTCCATTCCGTGCGGTCGATTTTTGGGTCAACTGATCTGTTTTTTATCAGTTTTCTGACTCATTCGATGTTTGGCGATGAAAAGCAAGCTACTTGTTCTTTAAAGGCAATAACAATGGTGATAGATCTGTTGTTCTTGTTCTCGGGTAGGTCAGGGTTAGGTTTGAGTTTGACTTCCGGTGGGCTCGACGGCAGAGGAATTGTATTGGTTAACTTTCGGTGGGGCCGGCGGTGGAAGAATTCTTGTTCTCAGGTAGGTCTGAGCTTCTTGTTCTCTAACCGTAACAATAATGGCCATAACTCTATTCTTAAATGGGATAGTTCTCATTATAAAAGTTTAATTAAAAGATGTTGTGAAATGACAAAAATACCCATGACTTAATGTATAATTTATAACACCGTTAGTGATAAGGGATCTTATCAGAAACAAATATAAAACATAAAGGATGTCTAGTGTAGTAACTTTAGTTAAAGGACCTACGACGAAATTTAGGTAAAAACATAAAGGACCTTCTTTGTAATTTACTCTTTTATTTTTGCTTTTTGCTTTTTATTTTATGGTCTTTTTTTGTGTAATATAGTTGCGTTCTCCTTACGAATCTATATTATATTATTCTATTTCTCATGTTTGTTTTATAAGTTTATTTAAAAGGGTCATTTAACTAAAGTTACTACACTAGACATCCTTTATGTTTTATATCTGTTTCTGATAAGGTCCTTTATCACTAACGGTGTTAAAATCATCCGTTAAGTCATGGGTATTTTTGTCATTTCACAATTGAAAACTATCCCATTTAAGTATAGAGTTATCGCCATTGTTGTTACAGTTAGAGACAAGAAGTTCAGACCTACGTGAGAACAAGAATTCCTCCACCGCCGGCCCCACCGGTAGTCAACCAGTACAATTCCTCTGCCACCGAGCCCACCGGAAGTCAAACTCAGAGCATTCACAATAGGTTCTCCATCCCCATCCTAATAATAAATACTTTTATTATTACTTTTTCTCTCTCTTTCACTCACAACCATAATTAAATAATATTTTCTATACATTTATCATTACTTTTTCCCTCTCTTTCAGTCCTCAAATTTTAGCAAATCACCATGTTTTTTTGTCAAATAAAGATTTTCTAAACTTTTTCTCTCTTCTCTACTCACAACCACTCACAACCAAACCTCAAATTTTACAGATTTACACTCACATATTTTTTAGAGAACCTACCGTGAATGCTCTCAAACCTAACCCTAACCTACCCGTGTAACACCCCAAAATTTTATGACCTAATTTATATACGTGTGCTATATCTGTTAAAGTAACTGAAATATATGTGATATAATATATATACGTATAATAGAGAAACGTCACGATTCGCGTAAGAATATTCGGCACGACGTTCGAGGAAACGTCAAGAGACGAATTTATAGAATATGGTAGATAACGAAAAATAAAGATCGTGGGCGCAGACGGATTTGAAATCCGAGTTATAATGAAGCGAGAAAATGCAAAATAATGATTTAGGCCCGGTTTGTAATAACCGTAATTAAGGCGCGAACGTTACTAAAATAATACCGAGAAGAAAATAGAATACCAGGTATTGCTAAATACTTGATTTATAATCATTATAAAATATACTTGCAATGTTTGGCACGAAAAACGGTGGAATCGGTGACCATTGATGTTACGCGATAATAGCCGAAATTAATTCGGTTAGCCGTTCGAGATAATTATAACGCATCGGCAAAGTATAAATAATTATTATAATATCTATTAATAATTTCAGTCGAGAAGACGTATTCGGTCTGTCAAACGGTCGAGACCGCGACAATGATTAGACGCGCTTTCTACCGCGTAATAACTGAACGCTCACCGATTAACGTTATAACCGGAGAATAAATATAATTTAGTGTACTCCCGTAATATTTTAGACGTTCGGGAATTTTTATGAATCATTTGCGAAATATTAAATTTAGGGGGTTCAAAATATGGGTATAATACCTACCTATTAAATAGTATACCATATTGCTTGCTTCCTACGTACTCTTGAAATACTCTCTCGAATTGATGTATGATTCAGCAAATATTTTGATTACTCGTTAGCACACGTGTTCATTTCCTTCGTTGAGTTGTATTCTTCGTCTCAAGAGAGATACATGTAATCTGTAGTATATATATACTACTTATATGTTTTTGACAATTCACATCACAAATTCAAACACACATACAAAATATGTACGTCCACAAAACCAGTACAAGACAAAATGAAGGAAACAAAGTAAATTAGAAAGAGAGAGAGAAGCAGCCGTACCGCCTTTCTTCGCTCGAACGCCGGCGACAACTCCCTCCTCGTTCGTTTTCCCGGCGGTATCCCAGCCCTGCCGGCGCAGCACCCCAGCAACCACCCTCGACCCCTTTCCCCCTGCAACCGCCGACTGCAGCAACCAGGAACCGGCAACCTCCTGCCGTTAAGCTCCGACGACAGCCACCCCTCGTCCCTCGTTTTTCCAATAAACCCAGTCCCTCCTCTCGATTTTCCGTCAGCAACCGGTAAACAGCGAACTAGAACCCTGCGCCACTCCGGCGTACAAACCCAGAAGAAGCAGTAGAGCTGCTGTGCTACCCGACGAACCCAGACCTGTCCCTCGACTTTTCCGGAGATGAAGATGATGGGTTGTGATTTCATGTGGGGTTGATATTCGGTGATGTTCGGAGTGACACTCGGTGACGAACGGTTGACGACGGGGCGTGGCGGTAACACCGATGAACTGCCAGGATGGCGGAGATTGGTGGCGGTGGTTGGTGGTCGTCAAAGATGGTCCTCGGTGATGTTAAAATGGGTGTAAACTTGTGTCGATATTAAACCCGGTAAAAACCCGTCACGAACCGCTATACTTTCGGTTAACTTTCTGTGAAGAGCACTTGACGACGGGGCGTGGCGGTAACGCCGATGAATTGTCGGGATGGTGGTGAATAGTGGCGGTGATCGGCGGTTATTAACAGTGAACAATGGTGGCCGCGATTCAAGTTAGAAAAGGAGGCGTCAAGTTAAACCCGGTTGAGTTCGGTAGAGTTTTCGGTGACGTAACGAGGTCCAAACAACGAACCGACAACGGGGAAATGCTCGTGGTGAGAAACTAGTCGAGAAAGACTATTTATTTGTCCAAATCGGACACCGTTAATATTCGATTATTTTGGACTCGTTTCACGACCCGTCAAGAGGTAATCACGTTAAATATTAGTTATTATTACAAATATTATTATTAAGTTAAAATCTATAATAAATCATCATAGAACAAGATGAATGATATAAATATATATTTAAGACGAATAAATATATATATATATATATATATAATTATTAATCAGTTTTATTTAAATAAAATTGATTAAAAGGATATTGTATTTAAATATTAAATATATATACAAATGTATATATTTAATATAAAGGTTCATGATAATGATAAAGTAATTATCGGATTAAAGAATATATTTAATATATATTTGAAACATATGTGAAATATGTTAATATATATATTTAAAGTGTTAATATTGAAATTAGGGTTTTCTAGCCACTGTGCTATCAAACCCGAGTAAACGGTGATGAACCAAGCTTTAAAATTTTAAAGCATGTTATAAAATGTTATAACGGATAATACCCTAAGTTGGTTTCGAATAAAAATGAGTTTTGATAAAGAAATGAGAATAACGGGAAATTAGGGTTTCCAAATATGATTATTTAATATAAAATAATCCGAAGGGTATGGAGACTTGATTTTTGACCTGGAACTATGTTTATACATATATTAAGCATATATAAAGTTAAAATGGATAAATGATAAAGTATTTCAAATACCGAGTTAATCGGATATTTAGAAGTTCACGCAGACCGGAAGGGTAGACGCCTGTACACTAGGGTTTCTGGCAAAAGCGAGGGTGTCGCATAAATCCCAACTAGGAAATGGCATCCCTCACTGGGCGATCCCGGGGTGAGCGTTTACTTATAGGAATGTGTGTCTTCATATTATCAACAAAGGAAAAGGATAATGGCCTAAAGGGTATTTTGGTCATTTTGACCTTTAAAAGAAATAAACTTAATAACTAAGTATTATTAAGTTAATAAAGAGTTAAAATAAACATAGGAAATGTTTATTATATTAAACCTTGTGTTAACGCCATACAATACGCGATTAGGTTTAATTGGAAGGCATAGCGGAGGTTTTCTCTGAATTAACTGCTTAAGAGAATAAGGTGAGTTCTATGAGCCCACTTTTAAATGTTTTAAATGTTTTAATGTTTTCGGGCTGATATACATGCAATGATATATATTCAAACTGTTTACTTAAAAAGTATCTGAGATGCCTTTACTTATTTTGTGTTAATACACATACGTGGAAAAGTTATAATACTTATAACTGTTTTAAAGTTATTATTACCTGTTATTACTTTTTCGGAAAGGTTATAATAAACGGGTAATATAAAGGATGAAACTTTTATATAAAGCTTTGAGAAATGAAAAATGTGAATGTTTGGTCTAAGCCTATGTATAGGACTAAGTGTCGGGTAAATATGATCTTATTAGCCTTGTTATGCAAGACCCATAACATTATATTTATGAAACGCTTATTTCCATATACGGGTAATGGAGTGGCGTTGAAATGGTTATGAGTCCAAATACAAGAATTATTTAAATGGACTTTTAAAAAGGATGAAAAGGTTTAAAAGGTTGAAAAGGTTTTAATCTAAGCAGATATTGTCTAGTGAAAAGGGAAAAGGTAGTTGTGCAACTAGAAGCGGGGAATGACGGTTCCTCGGGATAACGACGGTTACTCTATGAAAGGTTTCGGGTGGCGACGGTTGCCCGAGGAACTAACGTGGTTCCAATAGACAATGCTTAGTAGAACGAATGGTTAAATGTTTTGGTATATTTCCGTTATGTCTTATACCTGATAAAGGATAAATGTTTTGGTATAACTCTGTTATGTTTTATACCTGATAAATGTTTATAAAGAAGGGGTCGTTAGGCCCAAGTGTTTGAGGTAAACCTTTCAAGGAAAGGTAAAGTTTTAAAATACTTAGAACTCACCAGCGTAAGCTGACCTTTAAAAGCATGTATGTCAGGTATCGGTGATGTTTAAAGTAGCAAGGGAATGGCTCTAGCAAGGGCTGATTAGATGGACAAGCTATCAGGAAGGACTCGGTAGTAGACTGGCATGCTATAGATAAAATCTAGTTATAATTTATGTTGTTATCTTCCTTACTGTTGCAACTTGATATATATATAAATGAAAAGTTTTTAATTTCCGCTGCTTAGTTATCTCTGTTGTACCATGTGTTCATGAGTAAATCCGACAAGTGACCCCTCCTGGAACCAAGACTGGGAGTGGGCGTCACAACCCGAGAACAAGAACAACAGATCTATCACCAATGTCATTGTCGTTAAAGAACAAGAAGCTCGAATTTCTTCGTCAAACATCAAATGAGTCAAAAAAACTAATAAAAAACAGATCAATTGACCCGAAAATCGACCGCACGGAATGGAAAACGTCAATTTCCAGCCCTAAATCTAACATTCACCAATCCGTCGTCGGTGTCGGCGGCGTGTCAAGTAGTGAATCGGGGAGAGTGATAGGTGCGACGGTGAGGACTTCTAGTTTCATGAAAAAAGAGGTGGACGCATTTCTTATTTAATATGGGAGGCTTCGGTAGCATAGAGTGCTGGGTATAAAACCTTGTACCTTTATTTTATCAAAGAAAGAAAATTGTTCGATTTTAAAATTAGGAGAATCCGATGAATTAATTGAGTTAATTACTGGTGCTCTTGCTACAAAAGGAATCCATTTTTGTTTGAGAATAGTGAAGAAGTAGTGGTTCAGTGGATGAAACAGGAATAAGGAGGATCTCATAATTTTAAATGTAATAATTTTGAGTTTAATGGTTTAATTAATAGATGTTATAAAATGACAAAATGGCCCATGACTTAATGGGTGATTTTAACACCGTTAGTGATAAAGAACCCTTATCAGAAACAAATATAAAACATAAAGGATATCTAGTATAATAACTTTAGTTAAAGGACCTACGATGAAATTTAGGTAAAACATAAATGACCTTCTTTGTAATTTACTCTTTTCTTTTTTGCTTTTTGTTTTTTATTTTATGGTATTTTTTTGTGTGTAGTCTAGTTGCGGTCTCCTTACGAATCTATATCTTATTATTCTATTTCTCATGTTTGTTTTATAAGTTTATTCAAAACGTGTGCTACAGTATTTTCCTTTTTTTTACTGATTTTTTCATTAAATAATAACAATTTTTTTCCTCGAGTTGTGTGAAATGTTACCAATTGTGATTTTCTATACCTGTAATATCTACGCTATGAGATTTTTTTATCATATTTTCCTTTATTCAAAGTTTCCACGTCGCAACGAATGAACTAGGAAAAACTAGTTGTTTTCAGTAACAAGAATTATGTAAATCTTTAAAATGAAATCGGTACATAAAATATATAAAGATGCAAGTACTGGAAAACTATGTGTTTATTTGATCTTCTGTGTGTGTTTGAATTTAGGTAGTTTTAACTAAACAATTGGGATTGAAATTTGAATTTGGTTTTCTCCTTGCTCTTCCATAAAGCCTGAAGCGCAACGAAAATCTAAATAGAAACTAGTGATCTAATTCATTTCCATCCCACATGGCCTGTTGAAGCAAAAAGAAAAAAAGAGAGTATAAAAAGAGAAGCTGAGGCACCGTTTTTGTAAAAGTTACTTGTGAATATTTTCACTGTTTGGTTGTTTTAAGATGTTTCTTTAGTAAGCGATTTACTGAGTTTATTTTTAATTTAATCAAATACATTTATCTTTCATAATGGG
Source organism: Deinandra increscens subsp. villosa (assembly GCA_039602395.1). Lineage (NCBI taxonomy): Eukaryota > Viridiplantae > Streptophyta > Magnoliopsida > Asterales > Asteraceae > Deinandra > Deinandra increscens. The sequence goes on from JBCNJP010004198.1 coordinate 9,641, forward strand.
TAGGCAACAATTAGCAAGATGTGCAACACGAATGACCTGAACACTATGACCGCAAACGCATTGAACATGGTCAACTGGACTATTTGATTCTTTTTTTGAACCGTTTTCATTTCCATAAACAGAAGTCAAACTGTTAATAAACTGAAACTGAACTAAACCTACCGTTTCCAAGTGGCACATGTTGGGTTGACATGAAATTTCTGAAATGATGTCACATATTAATTTGCATGTTTTGATTTTTACAGAAATGATGACTTCAAGTAATGAGAAGACAATGGATGATGATTTTATACAAGTATAAACCGTAAACCAAATCATTCGCTCCGGTTTTAGAGAAAAAAGCCGACCATGTTGAGAAAAAAAAAATACCCCAGAAACCAAACCAATAACCAGTTTTGAACGCCTTCCATGACCGATGTTTGAGCAGCCTACCTGGTTTTAGCCGCTTTTAAACCAGTCCATTAGTCCTGATAAACAAAACCGAAGTTTCTGGTTCACCATGACTCCCGGTCAAAACACCAAATAGATATACCAAAAAGTTACTCTTCATTACAAATATCCTAAGCACAAACCCAAACCACATACGACCCGCACCAGATCAAATATCCTTGTTTTAACTCATTAAGCACAACCCTCGCATTGTGCCCATAATACCATTGCTTGATCAAAAACAAAATATCATTCCTCCAGAACTAAGCACAGAGAAGAGAATCACATAGTCCTGTCTTTTTTTTATTAAAGGAAGCAATACGAGGTGTGTCAAATGTTAATGTACACAAAATGAAACACTCAATCCAATCTAAACAAGGTGTTCAACGAGCTTATAGTCTATTTTCTCGCGACGAAATTAGATTACTCACCTCGTTTTATGTCAGAACTTTACGGTTTTAAAAGGAGGCAGATCTTTTAATGATGGGTCTCAGTTGTCTGTCATCTTCAAGGGAGATCATTCCCAAGTGTGAAGGATCTTCTAACATCATCTTCGCTACCAGATAACCTGCGATTGACCATGTCTGATGCTTTCTTGCTTGCTTACCAATATATCTTCCAAGTTTCCCATCATAGTATTCAGGCCATCCGTCTTTAAGCAGCCTGCTTTCAGCAAGTTCAATGGCACGTCTTGCTATTTGTGGCCGACCCGTTTTGATGCAAGCCGCCGTTAGTAGCCATAGTAGCACTGCCATTATAACAGTTGCAGCAAACACTTAAATGTAATCTTGCAACCAATGAAAACTACAAACGAACAGTTAACACCCCACCACCCACCAGTAGAGGAAGCGACTGGGACAGGTGGGGTCGGCTGAGCAGCTCATCAAAATAGGTACAGGGTGACAAGAGTAACTTTTAAGTGTATCAAAAC
>JBCNJP010004203.1:0-57991 GCA_039602395.1 Deinandra increscens subsp. villosa
ACAATTGAATTAACTATAGGTTTCATAAAAATGAAAACCCGTAGAAAGCAACTTTAAGTGTTTTGTAATTATGTTATCCAATGACGTAAGCTACTATTTTTGTTATGCGTTTTTATATTTTAAGTTGGTCTTTTTTATCATGTAACGCGACCCCGACCTGGCCGAACTGAACCAGTCTAAAATTTTTGTTTATATAGGGTTGAACGACGGAAACCTGAAAATTTCTGAACCCTATCAAAAAAATTCCTGGGTTGGCCACTGTTTTGAGGTCGGTTACATGAAAGTTTTGAAGCAATTTTATGTGGATGGAAAGGTAAGTAGGGGTCATGGGTCTTCTTTTATCATTTTTATCACGAAAAAGAATGACATGCTATATTTATCTGATCGTCTAATTAGTTTAATTGGACGTATTTAGAAGTCGGTAGCAAAAGTATTAACGGTTCAATTCAAGAAAGTTGTGGGGACGGTTATCTCAGATGTCCAGTCAGCCTTTATAGCTAAGAGAAACATTTTAGATGAACCTCTTATCTTAAACGAGCTAATTCTTAGTTGAAGAAATCTAGATTTTAAGTCATCGTATTTAAGGTGGATTTTGAAAAGACATTCGATTCTATATATCAGGACTTCTTCCTTGATACCGTCATCTAAAGGATGAAGTTTCCTAGTGAATGGCATTTATAAAAGATGCCTTGCTTCTTCTCGATCATCGATTTTGATAAACGGATCACTAATAGAAATATCCTAATGTCATTAAGGCCTTCGTCAAAGCGATCATATATGATGTTTTTAATTTTGAATGACGATACATGATATTTTCCAAGTTTATAAAGGTATATATAAAATTGACTCTAGAATTAAAATTAACACAAATGAAGAATAAACCTAAATAAATTCCATTGACGTATCACTTATATAATTTTTCTAAATATAATAAAATAATAGTTAAAAAGATAAGTTTTTGTATTTATTTTTTTTAACGGTCATTTTTTTAACCCTCACAATTTAGAAAAGCAAAACCTTATCCAAAACCAAGATATCATTTGGCCAAAGACTTTTGTATTTAACTTATTTTTTTTACTTTATATATATATTATCATTAAATTTCAATCATCATTAAATTCCTTGTTTAAATTTCTTATTTAAAAGAATATAGTACCCAATTAAAATTTTAAAATTTAATGTAAAAAGACAATCACACCATTCTCAAATATATTATAATATAGTAGAAATAAATATAATCAAATAATGATTAAAAGATAATTTCTTGCGTTTGACTTATTTTTTACTTTAGTTATATACTACTACACTACCAATCTACCATTAAATTTCAATATCATTAAATTTATTATTTAAATGAATAATAGCCCTTAAACTTTTAAAAATTTTATCTACTACACTACCAATCTACCATTAAATTTCAATATCATTAAATTTATTATTTAAATGAATAATAGCCCTTAAACTTTAAAAAATTTAAATTAAAAGGTAAATCACTTTCTTCTTAAATGTATTATAAGTAAGAGGTTCAAATAAGAAATTTGTTTGGGGTAAAAAAGAAAAGAAGGAATTTTAGCCATTGTATCTTGATCTAGTAAAAAAAGGAGGGGTATTTTAGTCTTAGCCACTTTTGTTGACTTTTTATCTACTTTCTCCATTTTCTTTAAACATTCATAACTTTCACATACGACATTATCTTTTAAAAAAAAATTGCACCATAAAAACGAGCATTTTTTTATCTTTAAAACGCATATAGTGTTGCTATATAAAAAATGAATTTTTTTTTACTCTTTCAAATTTTGACACAATGTTCAGGTCATTGTGTCATTGTGTCAAAATCTGTCACACCCCCAAATAACCACTAACGGAGTTTATACCGTTAAGGGGTGCGAGCAAACCAGGACCACAACCATTAGTTACAAATACTAAACGAATCAGAGTAAAGTCCAAACATTAATAATAAAAACAGTTTAACAGTACGCAGCGGAAAACATTGTCTTTAGCACTAACCACGTGCTTTACAAAATCAGTGTTTTAAATTCTCAATTAAGTTTAACTAAAAATAAAATGTCTTCGTGTGTCATGCCAACCCGATCCGGATACTCCTTAGCGATCTGCAAAAGTTTAAACCACGCAAGTGTCAACCTAACGGTTGGTGAGTTCACAGTGGGCTTGTCATGCAGTGGCCCGGTCTCATACATCATAATCGTATAAACATATTCTTATGTACAATTTAATTGTGAAAAGCAATGCTTAATGATAACCAAAATCATAGTATTGTGGTTTAGTAAAAGTATTGTCCGTAACCTACGTTATCTGGTATGTACTAGTTTTGTATAGTTAAAGTGCTCAACCGATATCGCGGGTAGCTAATCCGTTGTTCCATGCACTAAGGAAGTTTGTACCAAAGCTGACCGATAATTGTAGTGGCAGAGCCATCCAGCTATTTTGTTTTGCGGACATATGTCATCGCGGCTTTGCCTCCCCCGTGTCCTCTCGGGATCACGGTCAGATAGGCTGATATTGTACCTCCGTGCACCTCCAGTGTCACGAGGCGGAGTTTGTCAAACTCCAGTAGATCTACCCAACATCCCCTCGCTTTACAATTAATGGCACAATTAAGTTGAGGACTTTTTCAGTTAAAAGGCAATCCTTAGAAATCATGTGATATCATGTGGTTTAGACTTTAACCTACACTAGCCATATTAAAACGGTTTACTTTGGGGTTCTTATGAATCCCGAAAACATTTTTCAGTTTCGTTTTAGAATTAGTTGTTTAAGTAATTCACAAGTGTTTCCCATAAAACACTTCAAGTTCATCAAGTAGGTGCATAGCACTCTAAGTTTTCAGTTTCATCAAGTAGTGCATAGCACTCATAAAGTTGTCAGCATTGTTTTTCATTAGGTTATTCAGTGTGTCCCAAACGGGCTCACAGTAAACGGGTTAGTGACACTCACCTTGGGTTGCACTGCTACGCTTGCTAAATAATCCAAATATTGATTGCTTATCGAAGACCTATGAACACGTTTAGGTCTTAAGTATTAGTTTTGTGTCTAATCTTTAACTTATCGTCACTATGGCCCATAACATAGCACGTTGGAACTACGACACGACATAACGACACACGACACCGATGGTTGATCATAAACAAGGGTTCACATAAATCAGAAATCAAACATGTTTCATCATAGTATATTCATGTAAGTCGTAGCATAGCATTCAAGTAAGTTGCACAAGTTTGGGTTTAGGTCTGGTCACAGTTTCGCTAGCATAGATTCGCTAGGCAGTTTCGCTGTGTGCACGGGCAGCACTTTCGCTAGGCAATACCCGATGACACAGTTTCGCTAGGCTAGTTTCGCTCGAAACTGTTGGCACAGTTTCGCTAGCCTAGTTTCGCCCGAAACTGGTTTGAACTTTCGTTCAGGGAATTTCGCTCGGTAGTTTCGTTCGGACAGGTCTGGTTGGTTTACCCGGCGACACTACAGTTTCGCTACATAGTGTCGCTGGATGAAGATATACATAATTTCGCTACATAATTTCGCCCAGAGAACACACAGTGTCGCTGGTCGCGAAAAACTCACAAATCAGCCTAAAAATCAACCTAACAGCTTCCATACTTCATGTGATTCAATATTTAGCATGTATGATCATTTACCAACATAAAACAGTAAGCTTTAACACCTTAAACATGGGTTTTCATCATCAAATCACCAAAAACACATTTTAAACCTAAAATGACTAAAATGGCATAAATCTTCATTATGGATGGATTTCAAACGTAAAGTTACTGACTTTAGGATAGATCTAGCATTCCTAAGCAACATATCAAGAGATCAGGTGATTCCATAGAGGTTTAAGCATGCTTTTTAAGAAAACACATAAAGAACACATAAAAATGGTTTTGGGAGACTCACGATTCGATCTAGGATCCGAATGGATGTTGTCTCGAGGCTGGGATCACGTCGGCTTGTGGTGATTCTTGGCTGACCAGAAGTTCCAGGAGAGTGTGTGTGTGTGTTTTGAGTAAATGGTGCAAAATGGGATCTCTAGGGTTTTATGTTAATATATAACAGGAGCTAGTTTCGCTGGTCAGTTTCGCTGGCCAAGCGAAACTGGCTCTGTTAGTCAGAGGGTTGGCTAACCGGGCGACACTATAGTTTCGCCCGGTAGTTTCGCTGGAAACCCAAAAGTGACCAGTTTACATAATTAATTCAGTAAACACGTTGCACATAATTTCACATAGTGGCAATAAAATAAGTAAACACATATGGACGGGTTCGGTGATCAACCAAAGGTCGTGGACGTATTCGGCCTAGTTAAGCATTAGTTACTAAGTTAACACTTATAACGTAACTAACGGAGATTGTCTAACGGAAGTAAACCTTGAAATTCTCGGATGTCACATCATCCCCTTGTAATTGGAATTTTCGTCCCGAAAATTATTCTTGCGTAGTAGCGTTCGCAGTTTCAGCTGTCGTCATTGCTGGGGAAAGAAAGCAAAAGTTTTAGGGTCGCCACATCCTCCTCCTGTTAAAGGAATTTTGGTCCCCAAAATTAAATTGTACCTTGAGTTTCCGTGGACGTTTGCCCGAACAAGTGAGGATACTTTTTCTTCATCTGATCCTCTCGTTCCCAAGTATATTCAGGTCCACGCTTTGAGTTCCATCGAACCTTGACGATCGGAATCTTGCTACGTTTGAGGGCTTTCTCCTCGCGTCCCATGATTTCTACCGGTTGCTCGATAAATCTCAAATGTTCGTCAATTTCCAATTCCTCCAAAGGAATTATTTCGGTGTCTTCAGCCAGACATTTCTTTAGGTTAGAAACGTGAAACACGTTGTGAACTCCATCGAGTTCTGCAGGGAGTCGTAATCGGTAGGCCACCGGGCCTACTTCCCCAATGATTTCAAATGGACCGATGTAGCGAGGATTCAGCTTTCCACGCTTTCCGAAGCGTATCACTCCTTTCCAGGGAGATACCTTCAATAATACCTTGTCGCCTACCTCGAACTTCAAAGGTTTACGGCGTTTGTCGGCATAGCTCTTTTGTCTGTCACGTGCTGCGGCTATCCGCTTCCTGATTTGAATGATCCGTTCAGTTGTATCATGAATGATTTCCGGTCCGGTGAGTCCCTTCTCACCCGTTTCGGCCCAACACACGGGCGATCTGCATTTTCTGCCATAAAGAGCTTCAAAAGGTGCTGCACCAATGCTCGAATGATAACTGTTGTTGTAGGAGAACTCCACCAACGGAAGGTGAGCCTCCCAGTCTTTACCGAAGTCGAGAACGCAAGCTCGGAGCATGTCTTCTAAAGTCTGAATAGTTCGTTCCGTCTGACCATCAGTCTGCGGGTGATAAGCTGTACTCATATCCAGTCTGGTTCCCAGTGCTTCTTGCATAGATTGCCACAATCGGGAAGTAAATCGAGGATCTCGGTCGGAGATAATGGTCTTAGGCACTCCATGACGTGCCACAATTCGGTCAATGTACAGCTTTGTTAACTTATCCATATTGTCATTTTCCCTCATTGGAATAAAGTGTGCAGATTTGGTTAATCGATCAATGATAACCCAAATCGCATCCGGTCGATTCGATCGATGAGGTAATCCCGTTACAAAATCCATGGAGATATCCTCCCATTTCCATTCTGGGATCTTTGGTTGCTGTAATAGCCCAGAAGGCTTTTGGTACTCGATCTTAACTCTTGAGCACGTTAAACATTTAGCCACATATCGCGCGATGTCGGCTTTCATATTCGGCCACCAATACAAGTTCTTCAAATCTTGGTACATTTTATCCGATCCAGGGTGCACCGAATACCTTGACTTGTGAGCCTCGTCCATCACGAGCTCACGAAGATTTCCAAGTAAAGGAACCCAAATTCTATCATTGTAATATCTGAGTCCATCGGACTTAATTTCAGAGTTACCATCTACCCCTCGCAGTGCTTCAGCTGCGAAATTTTCTTCTTTTAAAGCTTCTTGTTGGGCATCGCGGATCCGATCCGGCAATCCCGTGTGAATGGTAAGTTGCAGCGCTCGTACCCGTCGAGGCTTTTCATACTCCTTTCGACTTAAGGCATCAGCCACAACATTGGCTTTTCCCGGGTGATACTTAATTGCTAAGTCATAGTCATTTAGTAACTCGACCCACCGTCGTTGTCGCATGTTGAGATCCTTCTGATCAAAGATGTGTTGTAAGCTTTTGTGGTCGGTAAATATTGTGCACTTTGTTCCGTAGAGGTAATGTCTCCAAATCTTGAGTGCATGAACAACGGCTCCCAATTCCAAATCATGCGTTGTATAATTCTTCTCAGTATCCTTCAGTTGCCTGGACCCGTAGGCAATCACTTTGTCCCGTTGCATCAACACGCAACCGAGTCCTTGGATGGATGCATCACAGTAAACTACAAAGTCGTCAACCCCATCGGGTAACGCGAGAATCGGAGCTGAACATAACATGTCCTTAAGAGTTTGAAACGCGCGTTCTTCTTTTTCACCCCATCTATATTGCACTCCTTTGTGCGTTAAAGCTGTTAAGGGTTGAGCCAATTGCGAGAAACCCTTGATGAATCTTCGGTAATATCCGGCAAGTCCCAAAAATTGTCGGATTTCGGTCGGCGCTCTTGGAGTAGGCCAATTCTTGATAGCTTCCACTTTAGCTGGGTCGACATGAATTCCATTCTGATCAACAATGTGTCCAAGAAACTGGACTTCGCGAATCCAAAAATCGCATTTCGAAAACTTGGCGTAAAGCTGTTCCTTGCGGAGTAATTCCAAGATAAGTCGTAGGTGATTCTCGTGTTCTTCCTTTGTCTTGGAGTAGATCAAAATATCATCAATGAAAACTATCACAAACTTATCGAGGTACGGCTTGCACACTCGATTCATCAGATCCATAAATACAGCAGGTGCATTGGTTAGCCCAAACGGCATAACCAGGAACTCGTAGTGTCCATACCGAGTTCTAAAAGCAGTCTTGGGAACATCCTCGTCGCGAACACGAAGTTGGTGATATCCAGACCGTAGATCAATCTTTGAAAAGTAGCTCGAACCTTGCAGTTGGTCGAAGAGATCGTCGATTCGAGGAAGTGGATACCGATTCTTAATCGTAACCTTGTTAAGCTCTCGGTAGTCGATACACATGCGGAACGTTCCATCCTTCTTCTTAACAAACAATACCGGTGCTCCCCATGGAGACGAACTTGGACGAATAAATCCTTTGTCGAGTAACTCTTGAAGTTGTGCGGAGAGTTCGTTGAGTTCGCTCACCGCCAAACGATAAGGTGCGCGTGCAATCGGAGCGGCTCCAGGAGCTAAATCGATTCCAAACTCGACTTGTCGAAATGGAGGCAAACCAGGCAGATCATCAGGAAATACATCTTGGAAGTCGCGGACTATCGGGTAGTCGTCGATTCTGCGCTCGGGAAGTGTCGTGTCGGTGACGTTTGCAAGGATCGCGAAGTGACCTTTACGAAGGCACTTTTGAGCTTTGAGAAACGAAATAATACCGGTGACTGTTCCACCTTTCTCGCCTTGAACTGTTAACACTTCACCGTCCTTGAGTGGAATACGAACCACTTTTTCTTGGCATAAAATTTCAGCTCGGTTTTCAGATAACCAATCCATTCCTACTATGACATCAAAACTACCAATCGGGAAAGGCATAAGATCGATTCCTAACGTATGGCCAGCTAGTTCTAACTTACAGTCCTTAACTATCTGAGTCGTATCATGAAGTTTACCATTTGCTAGCTCTACCACATACTTAGCATCTAAGGCAATTGGTTTAGCATTAATCAACTTAGCAAATTTAGTGGAAATAAAGCTTCTTTCAGCACCAGAATCAAACAATACAGTAGCAAAGAAACCATTAAGGATGAATTTACCGTTAATCACGTTGGCATCGTTGCGAGCTTCACCTTGACCCATAACAAAAGCCCTTCCTCTGCCATTTCCACCGTTCCCGTTGTTACCATTCCCGTTGCCATTACCTCCACCATTACCATTCCCACCATTGTTTCCTTGGTTACCGTTTCCCTGTCTTCTTAACTGCGGGCAGTCCCTTTTTATGTGGCCTTGAGCACCGCATTCATAGCAGTTCCCATTACCATTTCCTCTGGGGGCTTCATTGTTGTTATTACGGTTCTGACCATTGTTGTTCCCATTGCCCCGGTTGTTTCCATGGTTGTTGTTGCCATGATTGTTGTTGTTTTGCCTTAGGCGGTTTTGTTGCTCGGGAAGAATCGCCCAACAGTCCTTTGCCTCGTGGCTTTTCTTGCCACACCTTTCACAGCTTAAACTTCTTCTGCAAATACCAGTGTGATGCTTCCCACACTTGTTACACTTGGGCAGGTTACCCTTGTAGTTGCTTTGACCATTTCCGCCCTGGCGGTTGTTCCCACTGTTATTCCCAGACCTTTTGCTTTGACCTTGGGAGTTATAGGACCTCCCAGTGCTGTTTCCCACACTCTGATTGTTCATGGAGTTTTCAGGAGCTTCATCATCAGCTTTTCTTTTGCCACTTAAGGCAGTCTTCTCTGAGGCTTTTGCAGGAAGTGTACCCTTCTCAACTTCCTGATCAGTAAGCTTGTGAGCCAAACGGATGGCTTGCTGCACGGTTGCGGGGTTGCTGGCAGTCACCAGTCCCTTGATTTGAGGCGCGAGGCCTTCCAGATAACGCTCAATGCGTTTGAATTCAGCATCAACCATTGTGGGGCACAAGACCGCGTACTCATGGTAACGCGCAGTATACTGTTCGACTTCAGACCCAATCATTTTCAGATTCAAGAATTCGCCCTCTAACTTCTTCACTTGGTCACGGGGACAGTACTCCTCCATAATCAGTTCCTTAAACGCTTCCCAATCCATGTTGTTAGCCGCATTTACCCCAATCATCTGAATTTCGGCATTCCACCAGGAGAGAGCAGCTCCCTCGAAAGTACCAGTAGCATACTTCACTTTGCTCTCAGCAGGGCAGTTACACATAGAGAAGACCTTCTCAGACTTCTCGATCCACCTGAGGAGTCCTACCGCTCCTTCTTCGCCGGAAAACGTCATTGGCTTACAATCCATGAAGGACTTAAACGTGCAGTGATGGTGGTTTCCTGATGCAATAATAGTTCGGGTTTTTAAGTTTAAACAAGTTAAATATAATTTCGCTTCGTGCCTTAACTGGCATAATAATTACCCTGAGCGGCGTACGCAGCTTGGACGGCTGCCACAGCGGCTTGCACGTGTTCGTTGATCATAGCTTGCAATTGTGCAGGTGTCATGTTGATGTTGCTCCTTCCGTGTCCCCTTCCAGACATCTTGCTGGACAGTTAAAGTAGCCAGTGTTCAGTCACAGTTATATTCTATACATATCCCATAATATGTATATTAGCCAGTTCCCGTTATCCCACTATTAGTCCAGAAAAATTTTGTGCAAAATCGAGGCGTCGTCGGAGAACGTCGTAAGTCGTAAGTAGCTGTCGTCGAAAGTCGGCTTTCCCATAAAAGTCACCGTCGGCGTAGTCATCGTAGTAGAAATCAGGACGTAGCGTGTAGCATCGTTTCGTTGTCGCTTTCCCCGGAATAGTGTGCGTATTAGCGTTCGCGTTTCGTATTCGTGTGTGAAAATTTTCCTAAGGTTTTCCGTTAGACTACCTAGACACGGTCTATATATATATTTATATATATATATATATATACATACGTACTAAGCTTTTACTTACACAGCAGAGCGAGTATCCCAGGTTGGCACGTAATTATTTTGGTTTTGGGAATTTGTTTGTTCGTTTGTAACTAAGGTTTTCAAGTTGCAGTTTCCAAATCGTTTTCAAAATTGATTCCAGTTCTCTGCAACTTATGGCTCTGATACCAATCTGTCACACCCCCAAATCAACCACTAACGGAGTTTATACCGTTAAGGGGTGCGAGCAAACCAGGACCACAACCATTAGTTACAAATACTAAACGAATCAGAGTAAAGTCCAAACATTAATAATAAAAACAGTTTAACAGTACGCAGCGGAAAACATTGTCTTTAGCACTAACCACGTGCTTTACAAAATCAGTGTTTTAAATTCTCAATTAAGTTTAACTAAAAATAAAATGTCTTCGTGTGCCATGCCAACCCGATCCGGATACTCCTTAGCGATCTGCAAAAGTTTAAACCACGCAAGTGTCAACCTAACGGTTGGTGAGTTCACAGTGGGCTTGTCATGCAGTGGCCCGGTCTCATACATCATAATCGTATAAACATATTCTTATGTACAATTTAATTGTGAAAAGCAATGCTTAATGATAACCAAAATCATAGTATTGTGGTTTAGTAAAAGTATTGTCCGTAACCTACGTTATCTGGTATGTACTAGTTTTGTATAGTTAAAGTGCTCAACCGATATCGCGGGTAGCTAATCCGTTGTTCCATGCACTAAGGAAGTTTGTACCAAAGCTGACCGATAATTGTAGTGGCAGCGCCATCCATCTATTTTGTTTTGCGGACCTATGTCATCGCGGCTTTGCCTCCCCCGTGTCCTCTCGGGATCACGGTCAGATAGGCTGATATTGTACCTCCGTGCACCTCCAGTGTCACGAGGCGGAGTTTGTCAAACTCCAGTAGATCTACCCAACATCCCCTCGCTTTACAATTAATGGCACAATTAAGTTGAGGACTTTTTCAGTTAAAAGGCAATCCTTAGAAATCATGTGATATCATGTGGTTTAGACTTTAACCTACACTAGCCATATTAAAACGGTTTACTTTGGGGTTCTTATGAATCCCGAAAACATTTTTCAGTTTCGTTTTAGAATTAGTTGTTTAAGTAATTCACAAGTGTTTCCCATAAAACACTTCAAGTTCATCAAGTAGGTGCATAGCACTCTAAGTTTTCAGTTTCATCAAGTAGTGCATAGCACTCATAAAGTTGTCAGCATTGTTTTTCATTAGGTTATTCAGTGTGTCCCAAACGGGCTCACAGTAAACGGGTTAGTGACACTCACCTTGGGTTGCACTGCTACGCTTGCTAAATAATCCAAATATTGATTGCTTATCGAAGACCTATGAACACGTTTAGGTCTTAAGTATTAGTTTTGTGTCTAATCTTTAACTTACGTCACTATGGCCCATAACATAGCACGTTGGAACTACGACACGACATACCGACACACGACACCGATGGTTGATCATAAACAAGGGTTCACATAAATCAGAAATCAAACATGTTTCATCATAGTATATTCATGTAAGTCGTAGCATAGCATTCAAGTAAGTTGCACAAGTTTGGGTTTAGGTCTGGTCACAGTTTCGCTAGCATAGATTCGCTAGGCAGTTTCGCTGTGTGCACGGGCAGCACTTTCGCTAGGCAATACCCGATGACACAGTTTCGCTAGGCTAGTTTCGCTCGAAACTGTTGGCACAGTTTCGCTAGCCTAGTTTCGCCCGAAACTGGTTTGAACTTTCGTTCAGGGAATTTCGCTCGGTAGTTTCGTTCGGACAGGTCTGGTTGGTTTACCCGGCGACACTACAGTTTCGCTACATAGTGTCGCTGGATGAAGATATACATAATTTCGCTACATAATTTCGCCCAGAGAACACACAGTGTCGCTGGTCGCGAAAAACTCACAAATCAGCCTAAAAATCAACCTAACAGCTTCCATACTTCATGTGATTCAATATTTAGCATGTATGATCATTTACCAACATAAAACAGTAAGCTTTAACACCTTAAACATGGGTTTTCATCATCAAATCACCAAAAACACATTTTAAACCTAAAATGACTAAAATGGCATAAATCTTCATTATGGATGGATTTCAAACGTAAAGTTACTGACTTTAGGATAGATCTAGCATTCCTAAGCAACATATCAAGAGATCAGGTGATTCCATAGAGGTTTAAGCATGCTTTTTAAGAAAACACATAAAGAACACATAAAAATGGTTTTGGGAGACTCACGATTCGATCTAGGATCCGAATGGATGTTGTCTCGAGGCTGGGATCACGTCGGCTTGTGGTGATTCTTGGCTGACCAGAAGTTCCAGGAGAGTGTGTGTGTGTGTTTTGAGTAAATGGTGCAAAATGGGATCTCTAGGGTTTTATGTTAATATATAACAGGAGCTAGTTTCGCTGGTCAGTTTCGCTGGCCAAGCGAAACTGGCTCTGTTAGTCAGAGGGTTGGCTAACCGGGCGACACTATAGTTTCGCCCGGTAGTTTCGCTGGAAACCCAAAAGTGACCAGTTTACATAATTAATCCAGATAAACACGTTGCACATAATTTCACATAGTGGCAATAAAATAAGTAAACACATATGGACGGGTTCGGTGATCAACCAAAGGTCGTGGACGTATTCGGCCTAGTTAAGCATTAGTTACTAAGTTAACACTTATAACGTAACTAACGGAGATTGTCTAACGGAAGTAAACCTTGAAATTCTCGGATGTCACATCATCCCCTTGTAATTGGAATTTTCGTCCCGAAAATTATTCTTGCGTAGTAGCGTTCGCAGTTTCAGCTGTCGTCATTGCTGGGGAAAGAAAGCAAAAGTTTTAGGGTCGCCACATCCTCCTCCTGTTAAAGGAATTTTGGTCCCCAAAATTAAATTGTACCTTGAGTTTCCGTGGACGTTTGCCCGAACAAGTGAGGATACTTTTTCTTCATCTGATCCTCTCGTTCCCAAGTATATTCAGGTCCACGCTTTGAGTTCCATCGAACCTTGACGATCGGAATCTTGCTACGTTTGAGGGCTTTCTCCTCGCGTCCCATGATTTCTACCGGTTGCTCGATAAATCTCAAATGTTCGTCAATTTCCAATTCCTCCAAAGGAATTATTTCGGTGTCTTCAGCCAGACATTTCTTTAGGTTAGAAACGTGAAACACGTTGTGAACTCCATCGAGTTCTGCAGGGAGTCGTAATCGGTAGGCCACCGGGCCTACTTCCCCAATGATTTCAAATGGACCGATGTAGCGAGGATTCAGCTTTCCACGCTTTCCGAAGCGTATCACTCCTTTCCAGGGAGATACCTTCAATAATACCTTGTCGCCTACCTCGAACTTCAAAGGTTTACGGCGTTTGTCGGCATAGCTCTTTTGTCTGTCACGTGCTGCGGCTATCCGCTTCCTGATTTGAATGATCCGTTCAGTTGTATCATGAATGATTTCCGGTCCGGTGAGTCCCTTCTCACCCGTTTCGGCCCAACACACGGGCGATCTACATTTTCTGCCATAAAGAGCTTCAAAAGGTGCTGCACCGATGCTCGTATGATAACTGTTGTTGTAGGAGAACTCCACCAACGGAAGGTGAGCCTCCCAGTCTTTACCGAAGTCGAGAACGCAAGCTCGGAGCATGTCTTCTAAAGTCTGAATAGTTCGTTCCGTCTGACCATCGGTCTGCGGGTGATAGGCTGTACTCATATCCAGTCTGGTTCCCAGTGCTTCTTGCATAGATTGCCACAATCGGGAAGTAAATCGAGGATCTCGGTCGGAGATAATGGTCTTAGGCACTCCATGACGTGCCACAATTCGGTCAATGTACAGCTTTGTTAACTTATCCATATTATCATTTTCCCTCATTGGAATAAAGTGTGCAGATTTGGTTAGTCGATCAATGATAACCCAAATCGCATCCGGTCGATTCGATCGATGAGGTAATCCCGTTACAAAATCCATGGAGATATCCTCCCATTTCCATTCTGGGATCTTTGGTTGCTGTAATAGCCCAGAAGGCTTTTGGTACTCGATCTTAACTCTTGAGCACGTTAAACATTTAGCCACATATCGCGCGATGTCGGCTTTCATATTCGGCCACCAATACAAGTTCTTCAAATCTTGGTACATTTTATCCGATCCAGGGTGCACCGAATATCTTGACTTGTGAGCCTCGTCCATCACGAGCTCACGAAGATTTCCAAGTAAAGGAACCCAAATTCTGTCATTGTAATATCTGAGTCCATCGGACTTAATTTCAGAGTTACCATCTACCCCTCGCAGTGCTTCAGCTGCGAAATTTTCTTCTTTTAAAGCTTCTTGTTGGGCATCGCGGATCCGATCCGGCAATCCCGTGTGAATGGTAAGTTGCAGCGCTCGTACTCGTCGAGGCTTTTCATACTCCTTTCGACTTAAGGCATCAGCCACAACATTGGCTTTTCCCGGGTGATACTTAATTGCTAAGTCATAGTCATTTAGTAACTCGACCCACCGTCGTTGTCGCATGTTGAGATCCTTCTGATCAAAGATGTGTTGTAAGCTTTTGTGGTCGGTAAATATTGTGCACTTTGTTCCGTAGAGGTAATGTCTCCAAATCTTGAGTGCATGAACAACGGCTCCCAATTCCAAATCATGCGTTGTATAATTCTTCTCAGTATCCTTCAGTTGCCTGGACCCGTAGGCAATCACTTTGTCCCGTTGCATCAACACGCAACCGAGTCCTTGGATGGATGCATCACAGTAAACTACAAAGTCGTCAACCCCATCGGGTAACGCGAGAATCGGAGCTGAACATAACATGTCCTTAAGAGTTTGAAACGCGCGTTCTTCTTTTTCACCCCATCTATATTGCACTCCTTTGTGCGTTAAAGCTGTTAAGGGTTGAGCCAATTGCGAGAAACCCTTAATAAATCTTCGGTAATATCCGGCAAGTCCCAAAAATTGTCGGATTTCGGTCGGCGCTCTTGGAGTAGGCCAATTCTTGATAGCTTCCACTTTAGCTGGGTCGACATGAATTCCATTCTGATCAACAATGTGTCCAAGAAACTGGACTTCGCGAATCCAAAAATCGCATTTCGAAAACTTGGCGTAAAGCTGTTCCTTGCGGAGTAATTCCAAGATAAGTCGTAGGTGATTCTCGTGTTCTTCCTTTGTCTTGGAGTAGATCAAAATATCATCAATGAAAACTATCACAAACTTATCGAGGTACGGCTTGCACACTCGATTCATCAGATCCATAAATACAGCAGGTGCATTGGTTAGCCCAAACGGCATAACCAGGAACTCGTAGTGTCCATACCGAGTTCTAAAAGCAGTCTTGGGAACATCCTCATCACGAACACGAAGTTGGTGATATCCAGACCGTAGATCAATCTTTGAAAAGTAGCTTGAACCTTGCAGTTGGTCGAAGAGATCGTCGATTCGAGGAAGTGGATACCGATTCTTGATCGTAACCTTGTTAAGCTCTCGGTAGTCGATACACATGCGGAACGTTCCATCCTTCTTCTTAACAAACAATACCGGTGCTCCCCATGGAGACGAACTTGGACGAATAAATCCTTTGTCGAGTAACTCTTGAAGTTGTGCGGAGAGTTCGTTGAGTTCGCTTACCGCCAAACGATAAGGTGCGCGTGCAATCGGAGCGGCTCCAGGAGCTAAATCGATTCCAAACTCGACTTGTCGAAATGGAGGCAAACCAGGCAGATCTTCAGGAAATACATCTTGGAAGTCGCGGACTATCGGGTAGTCGTCGATTCTGCGCTCGGGAAGTGTCGTGTCGGTGACGTTTGCAAGGATCGCGAAGTGACCTTTACGAAGGCACTTTTGAGCTTTGAGAAACGAGATAATACCGGTGACTGTTCCACCTTTCTCGCCTTGAACTGTTAACACTTCACCGTCCTTGAGTGGAATACGAACCACTTTTTCTTGGCATAAAATTTCAGCTCGGTTTTCAGATAACCAATCCATTCCTACTATGACATCAAAACTACCAATCGGGAAAGGCATAAGATCGATTCCTAACGTATGGCCAGCTAGTTCTAACTTACAGTCCTTAACTATCTGAGTCGTATCATGAAGTTTACCATTTGCTAGCTCTACCACATACTTAGCATCTAAGGCAATTGGTTTAGCATTAATCAACTTAGCAAATTTAGTGGAAATAAAGCTTCTTTCAGCACCAGAATCAAACAATACAGTAGCAAAGAAACCATTAAGGATGAATTTACCGTTAATCACGTTGGCATCGTTGCGAGCTTCACCTTGACCCATAACAAAAGCCCTTCCTCTGCCATTTCCACCGTTCCCGTTGTTACCATTCCCGTTGCCATTACCTCCACCATTACCATTCCCACCATTGTTTCCTTGGTTACCGTTTCCCTGTCTTCTTAACTGCGGGCAGTCCCTTTTTATGTGGCCTTGAGCACCGCATTCATAGCAGTTCCCATTACCATTTCCTCTGGGGGCTTCATTGTTGTTATTACGGTTCTGACCATTGTTGTTCCCATTGCCCCGGTTGTTTCCATGGTTGTTGTTGCCATGATTGTTGTTGTTTTGCCTTAGGCGGTTTTGTTGCTCGGGAAGAATCGCCCAACAGTCCTTTGCCTCGTGGCTTTTCTTGCCACACCTTTCACAGCTTAAACTTCTTCTGCAAATACCAGTGTGATGCTTCCCACACTTGTTACACTTGGGCAGGTTACCCTTGTAGTTGCTTTGACCATTACCGCCCTGGCGGTTGTTCCCACTGTTATTCCCAGACCTTTTGCTTTGACCTTGGGAGTTATAGGACCTCCCAGTGCTGTTTCCCACACTCTGATTGTTCATGGAGTTTTCAGGAGCTTCATCATCAGCTTTTCTTTTGCCACTTAAGGCAGTCTTCTCTGATGGCTTTTGCAGGAAGTGTACCCTTCTCAACTTCCTGATCAGTAAGCTTGTGAGCCAAACGGATGGCTTGCTGCACGGTTGCGGGGTTGCTGGCAGTCACCAGTCCCTTGATTTGAGGCGCGAGGCCTTCCAGATAACGCTCAATGCGTTTGAATTCAGCATCAACCATTGTGGGGCACAAGACCGCGTACTCATGGTAACGCGCAGTATACTGTTCGACTTCAGACCCAATCATTTTCAGATTCAAGAATTCGCCCTCTAACTTCTTCACTTGGTCACGGGGACAGTACTCCTCCATAATCAGTTCCTTAAACGCTTCCCAATCCATGTTGTTAGCCGCATTTACCCCAATCATCTGAATTTCGGCATTCCACCAGGAGAGAGCAGCTCCCTCGAAAGTACCAGTAGCATACTTCACTTTGCTCTCAGCAGGGCAGTTACACATAGAGAAGACCTTCTCAGACTTCTCGATCCACCTGAGGAGTCCTACCGCTCCTTCTTCGCCGGAAAACGTCATTGGCTTACAATCCATGAAGGACTTAAACGTGCAGTGATGGTGGTTTCCTGATGCAATAATAGTTCGGGTTTTTAAGTTTAAACAAGTTAAATATAATTTCGCTTCGTGCCTTAACTGGCATAATAATTACCCTGAGCGGCGTACGCAGCTTGGACGGCTGCCACAGCGGCTTGCACGTGTTCGTTGATCATAGCTTGCAGTTGTGCAGGTGTCATGTTGATGTTGCTCCTTCCGTGTCCTCTTCCAGACATCTTGCTGGACAGTTAAAGTAGCCAGTGTTCAGTCACAGTTATATTCTATACATATCCCATAATATGTATATTAGCCAGTTCCCGTTATCCCACTATTAGTCCAGAAAAATTTTGTGCAAAATCGAGGCGTCGTCGGAGAACGTCGTAAGTCGTAAGTAGCTATCGTCGAAAGTCGGCTTTCCCATAAAAGTCACCGTCGGCGTAGTCATCGTAGTAGAAATCAGGACGTAGCGTGTAGCATCGTTTCGTTGTCGCTTTCCCCGGAATAGTGTGCGTATTAGCGTTCGCGTTTCGTATTCGTGTGTGAAAATTTTCCTAAGGTTTTCCGTTAGACTACCTAGACACGGTCTATATATATATATATATATATATATATATACATATACATACGTACTAAGCTTTTACTTACACAGCAGAGCGAGTATCCCAGGTTGGCACGTAATTATTTTGGTTTTGGGAATTTGTTTGTTCGTTTGTAACTAAGGTTTTCAAGTTGCAGTTTCCAAATCGTTTTCAAAATTGATTCCAGTTCTCTGCAACTTATGGCTCTGATACCAATCTGTCACACCCCCAAATAACCACTAACGGAGTTTATACCGTTAAGGGGTGCGAGCAAACCAGGACCACAACCATTAGTTACAAATACTAAACGAATCAGAGTAAAGTCCAAACATTAATAATAAAAACAGTTTAACAGTACGCAGCGGAAAACATTGTCTTTAGCACTAACCACGTGCTTTACAAAATCAGTGTTTTAAATTCTCAATTAAGTTTAACTAAAAATAAAATGTCTTCGTGTGCCATGCCAACCCGATCCGGATACTCCTTAGCGATCTGCAAAAGTTTAAACCACGCAAGTGTCAACCTAACGGTTGGTGAGTTCACAGTGGGCTTGTCATGCAGTGGCCCGGTCTCATACATCATAATCGTATAAACATATTCTTATGTACAATTTAATTGTGAAAAGCAATGCTTAATGATAACCAAAATCATAGTATTGTGGTTTAGTAAAAGTATTGTCCGTAACCTACGTTATCTGGTATGTACTAGTTTTGTATAGTTAAAGTGCTCAACCGATATCGCGGGTAGCTAATCCGTTGTTCCATGCACTAAGGAAGTTTGTACCAAAGCTGACCGATAATTGTAGTGGCAGCGCCATCCATCTATTTTGTTTTGCGGACCTATGTCATCGCGGCTTTGCCTCCCCCGTGTCCTCTCGGGATCACGGTCAGATAGGCTGATATTGTACCTCCGTGCACCTCCAGTGTCACGAGGCGGAGTTTGTCAAACTCCAGTAGATCTACCCAACATCCCCTCGCTTTACAATTAATGGCACAATTAAGTTGAGGACTTTTTCAGTTAAAAGGCAATCCTTAGAAATCATGTGATATCATGTGGTTTAGACTTTAACCTACACTAGCCATATTAAAACGGTTTACTTTGGGGTTCTTATGAATCCCGAAAACATTTTTCAGTTTCGTTTTAGAATTAGTTGTTTAAGTAATTCACAAGTGTTTCCCATAAAACACTTCAAGTTCATCAAGTAGGTGCATAGCACTCTAAGTTTTCAGTTTCATCAAGTAGTGCATAGCACTCATAAAGTTGTCAGCATTGTTTTTCATTAGGTTATTCAGTGTGTCCCAAACGGGCTCACAGTAAACGGGTTAGTGACACTCACCTTGGGTTGCACTGCTACGCTTGCTAAATAATCCAAATATTGATTGCTTATCGAAGACCTATGAACACGTTTAGGTCTTAAGTATTAGTTTTGTGTCTAATCTTTAACTTATCGTCACTATGGCCCATAACATAGCACGTTGGAACTACGACACGACATACCGACACACGACACCGATGGTTGATCATAAACAAGGGTTCACATAAATCAGAAATCAAACATGTTTCATCATAGTATATTCATGTAAGTCGTAGCATAGCATTCAAGTAAGTTGCACAAGTTTGGGTTTAGGTCTGGTCACAGTTTCGCTAGCATAGATTCGCTAGGCAGTTTCGCTGTGTGCACGGGCAGCACTTTCGCTAGGCAATACCCGATGACACAGTTTCGCTAGGCTAGTTTCGCTCGAAACTGTTGGCACAGTTTCGCTAGCCTAGTTTCGCCCGAAACTGGTTTGAACTTTCGTTCAGGGAATTTCGCTCGGTAGTTTCGTTCGGACAGGTCTGGTTGGTTTACCCGGCGACACTACAGTTTCGCTACATAGTGTCGCTGGATGAAGATATACATAATTTCGCTACATAATTTCGCCCAGAGAACACACAGTGTCGCTGGTCGCGAAAAACTCACAAATCAGCCTAAAAATCAACCTAACAGCTTCCATACTTCATGTGATTCAATATTTAGCATGTATGATCATTTACCAACATAAAACAGTAAGCTTTAACACCTTAAACATGGGTTTTCATCATCAAATCACCAAAAACACATTTTAAACCTAAAATGACTAAAATGGCATAAATCTTCATTATGGATGGATTTCAAACGTAAAGTTACTGACTTTAGGATAGATCTAGCATTCCTAAGCAACATATCAAGAGATCAGGTGATTCCATAGAGGTTTAAGCATGCTTTTTAAGAAAACACATAAAGAACACATAAAAATGGTTTTGGGAGACTCACGATTCGATCTAGGATCCGAATGGATGTTGTCTCGAGGCTGGGATCACGTCGGCTTGTGGTGATTCTTGGCTGACCAGAAGTTCCAGGAGAGTGTGTGTGTGTGTTTTGAGTAAATGGTGCAAAATGGGATCTCTAGGGTTTTATGTTAATATATAACAGGAGCTAGTTTCGCTGGTCAGTTTCGCTGGCCAAGCGAAACTGGCTCTGTTAGTCAGAGGGTTGGCTAACCGGGCGACACTATAGTTTCGCCCGGTAGTTTCGCTGGAAACCCAAAAGTGACCAGTTTACATTTTAAGCAAGATAAGTACAGTTCATGATTATCATGCTATTCACAGTACTAGATCACATAATTAATCACATTGCACGTGATGACAATAATAAATGAACGTATAACACATATGGACGGGTTCGGTGATCAACCAAAGGTCGTGGACGTATTCGGCCTAGTTAAGCATTAGTTACTAAGTTAACACTTATAACGTAACTAACGGAGATTGTCTAACGGAAGTAAACCTTGAAATTCTCGGATGTCACAAAATCTGTCATTGTGTCAAAATGTTCAGATCATTGTGTCGTCGTGTTAAAAGTATATATATAAAATAAAATAATCTTTCGGTTTTTGGCATCATATGAAACAATGATTTGAACATTTTAACACATCATTGTGTCATTGTGTCAAAGTTCAGATCATTGTGTCATTGTGTCGTCGTGTTAAAAGTGTATATAGTGTTGCTATATATAAAATTAAATACACTTTCGGTTTTTAGCATCATATGAAATAATGATCTGAACATTTTGACACAATATGACACAATGATCTGAACAATTTTGGCACAATGATCTAATCATTTTGACACAATTACACAATAATCTGAACATTTTGATACGATCAAAAGAGTAATTTTTTTTTAATTTTTTATATAACAACACTGTACGCGTTTTAAAGATAAAAAACACTCATTTTTATGGTATAATTTTTTTAAAAAAATAATGTCGTATTTAAGAGTTATAAAGGTTTAAAAACTAGGGGGAATTTAATAAAAAGTCAAAAATAGCCTTCTATCTATTGTTTTCTTTAGTTTTTCTCTCTAATTTTACCCAAAAATTTTTTTAGCCATAGATCTTAATTGAAGATCTAATTGCTATGATTCCTTCTTATTCTTCTTATTTAAACTACACTTCTCATAATAAACTCACTCTATAATTATAATATAATATTAATGCGAAAGTATATGGAAAGCAATGAATGACAAAAGAACTTAATAATAAACTAGTATCGACTTCGATCTTAATCGCCGAGGTCAGGACCCTGACTTATTTGTAGGTGAAAATCGGTAGAAATTTCATTATTTTGATTGGTGTCTTGTACGTAACTTTAACGTAAACAATATGTCATAAATTTAGTTTTTTTGGTCACTTGTTCTTTACTAGTGCCTTTTTCTTATAAAACCGTCACCATCCCAAAAAAGTTTACTAACTTCTCATTTTATTTTATTTATTTACTAGTTTTTTTTATTTCGTGTTACACAGGTGGCTTTTTTAAAAAATTAAATAATTTAGAAGACAATAAATAAATAGTTGGATATATATATTCATAATTTTTTTAATAGAAATACAAATCACTTTCATAGTTAGGAATGTGAATATCTATTGGCGGAAAAAATTAATAGACAAGAAAAATTGTTGAGGATGAATATGGTGGTGCCATATGGCAAATTGTGGTGTCAAAAACTTTTTATTTTATATATATATATATATATATATATATATATATATATATATATTTATTGAAAAGTTCATTGTAGACACCCCCATAAGTGTAGACAGGTAGACACTTTTTTTCATCATTAGATCTCTTGATCTAATGGTTGTGATTAATTTCTTTTTTTTTTACACTTTTCATACAATTTCGCATGTGAAAAAAAAATTTATAGACTTTTTCGCATGTGAAATAGCTATTTTTCACATGTGAAATTGTTTGAAAAGTGTGAAAAAAGAAAAAAAAAGATTAATGACAACCATTAGATCAAGAGATCTAATGGTGAAAAAAATATGTCTACATGTCTACAGTTATAAGGATATCCACAATGAATCTCACCCTATATATATATATATAGATATTGATAGATTTATTTTAGATGGATATTAACTAGCTAGATTCAGTTGAAATTTCCAATGCATAATGGCCGACTAAATTACTTACATACATAATATAAGTTATGATCCAAGTTGAATCGTCCAATGCGACACAAGGTAAACGGGCAACAAGCTATGCTGCTATATTACTTGCTGTTAAAAAAAAAACTATGTTGCTATATCTGTTTGGATAACAAGACTAAGTCTTTTAAAAACCACGTTCATAAATCAACGGCTTCAGGTGCAAGAAACTCAAAAGTATCAAAAGCAAATGTTTAATTGATGGTGTAATGAGTTTAAATACATCATATTTATTTAATTGTTGTAATAAACTTTGAGACATAAATATGTGATGTGTGAAAACCCGTAACAATTATATGTCACGATAACCCGAGATAACTTTTTGTTAGGTCAATTCATGAACCTTTTGGCACGAGCCCTAATTCTCGACCGCATATAAGTCGATATGGTTAAGTTGGCCGCTACACAAGTCGGTGTCTGGTAGCTATCAACAAGTCGGTTGGTAGTAGATTAATTAATTGATTGTTTGTAATTAATTAATTATTTTTTTAGAACGGCAAATTTGGATCACTGACCGGGACATTAACCCCCCCCCCCCCCTTCGATCATCTCCAATCCACATCAGGAGGAAACTCATCACTTGTGAGAAACCCCCTGGCCCAACTTGTAACCCCTATTTTTTATTCTTTTGTTAAAAATGGGACTTGAACCCAAGATCTTATGGTAAATGGTATACACATTTACCACTAAGCTATGCTATTAGTCTAATAAGGAGTCTTGTTTTACAAGTCAAGGTTAGTCTATAAATAAGGGTATGTTTATTTTTTTAATGTAGTTTGGGTTATTCTTGTATCTCATATTTTAATAATAAGGTTTTGAGTATGTTTACTTATATCGATTTTTCTCGACATTCTCCTGTTTTACCTTGATATCAATTCGGCTTTGACCTAAATCGGTATCGACATGCCTAAAAAGGTTACTATGCTTGCTGGTTATAAAGAAACGCAATCGACACCCGGCCCGGGTCATAATACAAGTTTAGCCAATAGAGACCTAGTCAATATTGATGGCACCACAGTAAGTCCATTTTGTTGAAATAGTTGTGCAAGTGGTGACCTTTTTGACATTTTCAACTTGTAGTTTGTGGCTTGCTAGCGACCTCTAGCGGTTTCGAATTGTTAATATGTAGTGGAGGGTCAAGTCATGGGCTAGCTGCGGTCCATATGAGTCCAATTTACATGTAAACATCAGCAAAGAATTGCCGTCCGAATATATGTTATCCGTACATGAATAATCTTTCATGGTTTTTTAGTATATTGTTTGTTTTTTAAATGTTATTAATAAGACTAAATTGCAAATTTATTTATTGTGGTTTGGACCAAATTACAGAGTGAGTCCAATTTCTTTTCTTTGTTTCTTTTTTAGTAAACACACCCTGGTTTTAACTTATTGTAAATTATGTCCAAGATATTAATAAAGATATTAATAACGTTTTATAAATTTTAGGAAAATTGGATTTAAATAATCTCAACTTTTACATATTGGCCGGTAATAATCCTACATTTAAAAATCCTATCCACCAGTCCCAACTTTCATCCAATTTTTTTCTAATGAACTCGTCGTTAACTTTCTAAACACTGTTAAATAAATGCTGACGCATGACGTGGCCTGCTGACGTGTAATACTCCTTTTATTTTTTTAATTCTTTAATCCATGTCATATTACAAATCAGATTTTCTCTTATTTTTTAATTAAAAATATCAAAAATTTTAAAATACCAAATATAAATAAGCTAAAATCGATCCCGCCTCACCATCAAAATCGTTTCCCAAACACATATCGCACATGAAGTTCGTCCCGAAATCGAATTTTTTTAAACTCCCAAATATAGATTGTTGGAAAAAATAAGGAAAAATGATGTATTTTTTCCTTAACTTTGGACATAATTATTTATATGTAGATATAATAATTAGATGGGTTATTTGATATGGTTGAATAGCCTAGAACAAGGGCTTTCCAACGAGATATTAAACGTCCAAAGTGATTAAGAGGTGAATGAGATATCGATGCTCAAAATGTGGTCTACAAACTATATATATTTGAGCTAGAAACCATTTGTCCCACATTGGAAATGGTTCAAAATGAAGTGTGGTTTATAAGCCAAGGAACTTGGATGGTTATCAAATTGTATTGTCACTTTATACTCCAACATCTACGCGCGGGGGGGGGGGGGGGTGCAGAAAAATGAGAAACTCGGTTAAAAATCCAGGGCGCGCTCGCGCATCCTGCGGGAATGCGACTCGAAAATGGTCGGGTTCGCGCAGACCGGTTTTTGCTCCTCCCGCTGTTCTATTTTTGGAAATGATTCGTTCTTGGAGAACACTCCATCCTAGTTAATACGCAATCAGTTATTTTAGAAACTGATAATCGCGTTTAATGCTGATTGATGTCTTGGACAGCAATCCACCTTGTGGCTATTTAAACCCGTCGATATCATACAGAAAAGACACACCAGAACACACATTCTCCCCTGCTCCGCTCGACTCCTTCTGCGATCTCAGGCAAGTAAACTCCGGCAATACGTTGCTTTAGCCACCGTATCCTGAGAAACAGACCGAAATCTGTTTTAAGGAAATCACGTTCAACACGAGCTCTGGCTTCCTCGTTTTCTGTTTTCTGCATTTAATTACTTATTCTGCTTCTACCCCTTTCTGTAGTTGTAATATTGTTCTCGTTCAATAAAAATAATATTGTTATTATTTCTGTTTACAAAATTCGCATTTAATTCCCAGTTACGTGGCATACAGTCTTAAAACAGATTTCAAACACCTAGTTGTTCGAATTTGTAAACAAATTGTTACAACCTTTTTGCTTTTGTTACGAACACTTTATAGTGTCACGAACAATATTACATTAGAATTTTTTGAATTCTATGTCTGAATATAATTTGGTTCGTCATTTCTGCGATCTCAGGATGACTACTCCAGCGACTACTCAAGTTACTACCACGGTGGTTAGTACTGGTCCTACCGCTTCTGTAGTGACGACTCCGGTGATTGCGCCGTTACCCAATGCTGTGGCGAATCATGCTGAAAAACCGGAAAAGTTCAATGGTTTGAACTTTAAGAGATGGCAGCAAAAGATGCTGTTTTATCTGACTACTCTTAACCTTGCGAGGTTCTTGTCTGAGAGTGCCCCAAAGATTGAAGGGGAACCTGATGCCCAAAGTCTGAGCGCAGTACAAGCGTGGGAACACTCAGACTTCTTGTGCAGGAACTATGTTCTGAACGGCCTGGCCGACTCCCTCTACAATGTGTATTTCAAGACCAAGACTGCCAAAGAACTTTGGGAGTCATTGGAAAGGAAGTATAAAACTGAGGATGCGGGTACTAAGAAGTTCGTGGTTGCTAGGTTCTTGGATTTCAAGATGGTAGACTCTAAGACTATCATTGAACAAATCCAAGAACTCCAGGTGATGTTGCACGATATTCATGCCGAGGGAATGGTTCTTAGTGAGACTTTTCAGGTTGCTGCGATGATTGAAAAGTTGCCCCCAGGTTGGATAGACTTCAAGAACTATCTAAAGCACAAGCGAAAGGAGATGACTATCGAAGATCTTATCGTCCGTCTTCGTATTGAAGAGGACAATAAGACAAACCAGAGGAACAACTTTAACCCCGCATCAGCTAAAGCAAACATGGTTGAAGCCGATCAATCTTCTAAAGGCAAGTTTAAGGGTAAGGGTCACTATGAGAAAAAGGGTAAAGGGAAAGCCTATATGGGTAACAAGAAAGGTGGAAAACCGGGAGAGAATCTCGGTCCTAAAGGTGGAATTACCAAATTCCAAGGGACGTGCTACAATTGTGACCAGCCAGGTCATAGGTCTGCTCAATGCAAGATGCCAAAGCGTCCTAATCCACGTCAAGAAGCAAACATGGTTGAGAAAGTTGGTATGATGGATTTTGCTGCGATGGTCACTGATGTCATCTCCATGCTGTCGGAGGTGAACCTTGTGGGGGATGAACCCAAAGGTTGGTGGATTGATACAGGGGCTACCCGCCATGTGTGTGCTGATAGGAGCTACTTCACCACTCTGAATGAAGTTGATGCGGGTCAGAAGGTCTATATGGGAAATGCGGCCACTGCTGATATCAAAGGTGAAGGAAAGGTGATTCTTAAGATGACTTCTGGGAATGACCTAACCTTGAACAATGTTCTGTATGTGCCAGAGATTCGTAAGAATCTCGTGTCAGGTTGGTTGTTGAACAAATTTGGTTTCAAATTAGTGTTTGAGTCTGACAAGGTCGTGTTGACCAAGAATGGTGTTTATGTTGGTAAGGGCTATGCCCTGAATGGTATGTTTAAAGTGTCTGTAATGGGTGACAACAATGTGATGAATAAGACTTCTACTTCTACTTATATCGTTGAGTCTATTTCGTGTATGTGGCATGGTCGGCTCGGTCATGTCAATTTTGATTCCATTAGACGCTTAATTAAACTAAACAGTATACCAACATTTCATATTGACTCGAAATATAAATGTAAAACGTGTGTTGAATCCAAACTTACTAGAACATCGTTCCATTCGGTTGAACGTAACACCGAACCCCTTGATATGATTCACACGGATATTTGTGATTTTAAATCAATCCCAACGAAAGGTGGAAATAAATATTTCATCACGTTCATCGACGATAGTACAAAATTTTGCTATGTGTACTTACTAAAAAGTAAAGATGAAGCAATTGAGAAATTTGTACTATATAAAAACGAAGTTGAGAACCAACTTAACAAGAAAATCAAGGTGTTGAGGAGCGATAGAGGGGGCGAATATGTTTCACCATTTGCTAGCCTTTGCGAGCAACATGGAATTAGACATGAATTCACCGCTCCCTACTCACCTCAACAAAACGGTATTGCTGAAAGAAAGAACCGAACCTTGAAGGAAATGATGAATGCCATGTTGCTAAGCTCTGGGTTGAGCCAGGACATGTGGGGGGATGCAATACTCTCGGCCAACTACCTTTTGAATAGGATACCCCGGAAAAAGAAGGATGAAACCCCTTATGAACTATTTAGGGGTATGAAACCTTCTTACAAACGCCTCAAAGTGTGGGGGTGTTTGGCCAAGGTGGTTGTTCCACCACCTAAAGCGGTAAAGATAGGACCAAAAACGGTAGATTGCATATTCATTGGATATGCACATCATAGTAGCGCCTATCGATTTGTGGTACACGAGTCTAAAATTCCCGATATACACAAAGGTACATTAATGGAATCTCGTAATGCCTCGTTCTTCGAAGATGTGTTTCCTTGTCTAACTCCCAATGGTCTACCTAGCCAGACTGATCTTCCGAGGGAGACTGGTCATGATGATGAACCAGAAAGTCAAGATAGACAAGAACAATCTGAAGAAGAAGAGATTGAACCAAGAAGAAGTAAGAGAGCTAGGGTTGGAAAATCGTTTGGTCCCGATTTTGTTTCTTATATGGTGGATAGTGAACCAAACACATATAGAGAAGCAATTACTTCTTCCGAAGGACCTCAATGGAAGGAAGCCATCAAAAGTGAAATAGAGTCTATTTTACAAAACCATACGTGGGAACTAGTGGATCTTCCTCCGGGATGTAAACCACTAGGTTACAAATGGATCTTTAAGAAAAAGATGAAAGCGGATGGCACCATTGACAAGTTCAAGGCAAGATTGGTGATTAAGGGTTATAGACAAAAAGAGGGTCTGGACTATTTTGACACTTACTCACCAGTGACCCGAATAACGTCTATAAGAATGGTACTCGCAATAGCCGCCATTCGAAATTTGGAGGTTCACCAAATGGATGTAAAGACCGCCTTTCTAAACGGAGATTTAGAAGAGGAAATTTACATGGAACAACCCGAGGGTTTTGTGGCGAAAGGGCAAGAAAAGAAAGTGTGCAAACTTGTGAAGTCATTGTATGGATTGAAGCAAGCCCCTAAACAATGGCATCAAAAGTTTGATTCTGTCATGAGAGAAAAGGGATTCAGGATCAATGAATGCGACAAGTGTGTCTACATGAAAGAGACACCAAATGGATATGTCATCTTATGTCTCTACGTTGATGATATGCTCATCATCGGCAGTAATGATAAGATGATCACATCCACGAAGGATATGTTGAAAGCTAGGTTCGACATGAAGGACATGGGTTTGGCGGATGTGATTCTTGGGATAAAGATCACCAGGACCAAAGAGGGTCTCATACTACACCAACCTCATTATGTGGATAAGATTCTTGAGAAGTTTAACTCAGGTGACACAAGCGTAGCTAGAACTCCCATTGACACGAGTCAACACCTCTCGAAAAACAGGGGTCAAGGAGTTTCGCAATTGGAGTACTCAAGAATCATTGGTAGTCTAATGTACCTGATGAGTTGTACAAGACCTGATATAGCATATGCGGTAAGCAGGTTAAGTAGATATACTAGTAATCCAAGTGCTGAACATTGGAAAAGTATAACAAGATTACTAAGATATGTGAGGTACACTCGTGATTATGGACTACATTACTCAAGACACCCAGCAGTAATTGAAGGATACACCGATGCGAACTGGATCTCTGATATAAAGGATTCAAGAGCAACTAGTGGATACGTGTTTACACTAGGAGGTGCAGCTGTGTCTTGGAAATCGTCAAAGCAAACGGTTATAGCCAGATCAACGATGGAATCTGAGTTTATTGCTTTGGACAAAGGTGGAGAAGAAGCTGAGTGGTTACGTCAATTTACCGAGGACATACCCAGGTGGCCCAAGCCGGTAACGGCCATTATTATACATTGCGATAGCCAATCGGCAATTGGTAGCGCGCATAGTGCAATATATAATGGGAAGTCTCGACACATTCGACGTAGACATAACACTATACGACAACTGCTCTCAACGGGGATTATCACGATTGACTATGTAAGGTCAGCTGATAATATAGCGGATCTGCTTACTAAAGGCTTAAGCAGAGAGGCAGTATATAGGTCGTCAAGAGGAATGGGATTGAAGCCCGTGAATGTATAATTCATACGAAGGAAACCTAACCTATGTGACTGGAGATCCCAAGATCTAGGTTCAATAGGACAACCTACTTGTATGAATTGAGGAGGTCACTGTGGGGGAAGTCTTGATATGACTACACCCAAAACTAAAAGGAAGTTTCTAAGCTTCCAAACCCGTTCCTTTATTAAACAGTGACAGCGAGGATAAGCTTCCAACTTTTAATGATTCGAGGAATCACCTATGTGAGAGAGAAGTGGGGTCGCTTCGAAGAGAAATGGGAGGCTAATTTCTTAGGACTCTCGCAGAACCAGGAAAGTGTTCAGGACCATAAAGGACACGACTATGAGGAGTTGATACTGTCAGGAAGAGTCCTGTGTAAATTGTATTGTCGCCTACACAAACGGCAGCTCAGTTCAAAGACATCGCCGTCTACTGACAGCCAGGAGGCTAAGTACATTTTACAAGGGAAGGTTCAAAGGGGACACCTAACTATCCTACGCAAGACTCAACTGTTGAGATTTCAGAATGATCGAGTAAATGCTCCATCGACTCCATTCGTGGGGATTGTTGGAAAAAATAAGGAAAAATGATGTATTTTTTCCTAACTTTGGACATAATTATTTATATGTAGATATAATAATTAGATGGGTTATTTGATATGGTTGAATAGCCTAGAACAAGGGCTTTCCAACGAGATATTAAACGTCCAAAGTGATTAAGAGGTGAATGAGATATCGATGCTCAAAATATGGTCTATAAACTATATATATTTGAGCTAGAAACCATTTGTCCCACATTGGAAATGGTTCAAAATGAAGTGTGGTTTATAAGCCAAGGAACTTGGATGGTTATCAAATTGTATTGTCACTTTATACTCCAACATCTACGCGCGCGGGGGGGGGGGGGTGCAGAAAAATGAGAAACTCGGTTAAAAATCCAGGGCGCGCTCGCGCATCCTGCGGACACGAATGCGACTCGAAAATGGTCGGGTTCGCGCAGACCGGTTTTTGCTCCTCCCGCTGTTCTATTTTTGGAAATGATTCGTTCTTGGAGAACACTCCATCCTAGTTAATACGCAATCAGTTATTTTAGAAACTGATAATCGCGTTTAATGCTGATTGATGTCTTGGACAGCAATCCACCTTGTGGCTATTTAAACCCGTCGATATTGTAGGTCCGAAAATCTCCCAAAACACGATATTGATATCACAAACGAGTGCGGAATCCTCGTAGGTGATTGATTCAAGATAGAGAAGAGAAGAAACACGAAGAATACGATGATTAAACGCTAAAAACTTGATCTTTGCACACAAGAAAACTTGTCGGGTACAAATAAGTAAATCGTAAACTTGAACTCTCACTCTAGTAATCGTAAACAAGCATCCTTGAATAGTAAACTCATGGGGTTTATATAGCCATCCCATGAGTTTACTATTGGGCTCTTAAACCCTAATCATAAACCCAAGCCCATGCCCATATCCAATAGTAAACTAGCCTAAACATAATAATAAAACTAGCCTACTAATCTAATGAAACCCACTAAGCCCCGCCCAAACTATTTAATATTACAAGCCTCATAATCTAGCCTCTACAATCTTCCCCTAGGCTTGTGATATTAAATGTCTTCGATCTTTGAAAATCTTCTTCTTGACTGACTGGCAAAGATGCTGATGAAGATTCTTTCCGCAGAAATCTTCATTGGGTTTCATAACGGGCACTTGGGACTTCCTTTTGATCAGCATCAGCTTGAACTTCTTGAAATGAACAAGTTAATGAGATGGATGATTGTCATTAACTTGCTTCTCATGAATGAATTGGTTCTTGCTGAATCTTCGGTAACTGTCTTGAATCTTCAAAAATTAGAGGGTTGAAATTTTGAAAACCCCTAACTTTCAAGAATTTGATTGTTG
Organism: Deinandra increscens subsp. villosa; assembly: GCA_039602395.1. Classification (NCBI taxonomy): domain Eukaryota; kingdom Viridiplantae; phylum Streptophyta; class Magnoliopsida; order Asterales; family Asteraceae; genus Deinandra; species Deinandra increscens. The sequence continues at coordinate 31,066 of JBCNJP010004203.1, forward strand.
AACTTGGATCTTCATGATCTCTGACTGCTCTCTGTATCATTTTCTTTTTCAAAGATTGACTTGAAAATCTTCAGCTTCCCCTAAACACGTGACCATCTTCTTTGAAGCTCTTTTGAGGCTTTTGGAAACTTGTAAAGACACCAACAACTTCCCCTGAATAGTTGCTTTTCAGATAGAAGTCTTATCCGGCTGGTTCTTTAACTTTGAGCAGCAGCAGCATCTTTCTATCATCAACCTATCTGACACACATTTGAAAAAATATACTCCACCAGACATTTGATGACTGGTCTTTGGGTTAGGAGGTAATTATCATCTGTTCAGTTGATTCAAATTAACATACTTTTAACCAAAAACCCTAATATAGATTACGGGTTTACTATAAAACTTCCCCTGAACCCAAGACCTCTAAAGACTTCCCCTTAGCTGATTACTTCCCCTCAGCTAAGGACTTCCCCTGAGATAATACATATTATCTTCGAGTTCCCTTCAGATACTATGTATTATGGAAGTCTTTTCATTAGATAATAAGTATCATCCTCGAGTTCCCTTCAGATAATACTTATTATCCCCTATCCTTCCCCTAAAAATTTGTCAAGATCTGACGGAGGAAGTCTTTTCCATTAGATAATAAGTATCATCCTCGAGTTCCCTTCGGATAATACTTATTATCCCATACTCCTTCCCCTAAAAATTTGGCAAGATCTGTCGGGGGCATATTGTCATGCATTGAAGCCCATGAAAAACACATTTTGACTTCTCAAATCAACCTGGCCAAGATGAAAACACACCAAAAAGAACTTAACGACTCACACACGAAAGATAAAAATAAACAAATACTTACCAAACCAAACTTGAGAAAGTTTACAAGGGATCAAACCGTATGAATCTGACTGAGGAACCCTTTTTAACTTCAGTTACTCAACTAGTCCAGGTGATTGCCGGTATGTTTGTCCGTTTTAAACTCAACCCCGTTTAATCCCAACCGAATGCGTCATGTTTAATATAGTACAATATTACCGTCATGTTTAATTGTACCCACACCCAAGCGTACACAGCAAAACCTACCCAACCTCGGAGTTTATTGAGGATTCACAAACCCCCAACTTGAGGAACCATGCAACACCGTTATGACTACCACTTATTTCATTAATCATCAGTCGGTGATCAGGTCGGCCGCTAAGCACACAAAGAAGACCAACTGAGTGATTATTTTTCATTTTTTTTATTTTCCATTTTCTTTTTATTTTCTTTTTCTTTTCTTTTTATTATGTGGTGTAGTCATGACAGCAGAGACATGGCGTGTGAGATAGTGAATACTAGGTAGTTACCACTCTCAACCCATTTTTGTCGGGACTCAGTCTTTTAAACCATGCAACCTGGGATGGGAAACTAAACATATATATCTTTTAAGTTCACTGCACTTTCATTGGAGGTCATAAGTTTAGGTCGAGCCTACCGAGCATATCACCGTGGAGTTTGCTTTTCACTTCCGCCTTACGCGTGTCAGCCATCTCCAACCCGGACATTCATTTTATTTCCCCTAAACTTCTAAAAAACAAGACACAAACAATTAAAAATTGAAAAGCACACTATTTTTTAGGGGTCAACTTTTTCTTCATCTTTACATTTCTTCCCCTTGCTTTTTGATTTTTAATGTCACAATCTTGTGAACTTCAGTTTTTTTTTAAATAAAAAAATAAAACACACAAACACACTTAAAAGAACAAAACACAAAATTTTGAAGATATCTGGCCAAGCTAACTTTCAAAGTATTGATTTGAAAATTTTTGAAAATTGGGTTTCATGACATGCACACTTCGTTGCATCTGAGGTCAAACACTTCAACAATCAATCACCAAGTGAACATTTTAGGAAATTTGGTTTGACTTAAAACACCCTTTGCCGCTTCATTCACACAACCAAGTTAAGAAAAGTACCTTTCGCGCTGAATTTTACCTTTTACCTCTCAAGGAAACATATCCTCCATAAAAAAATGCTTGTCATGACATGAAGATACGTCTCCTAAAATGTGCCTGGAATAATCACTTATCAACAAATAAATTAATCAATAAAAATGTTAGTGATAATCCTCCTTGACTGTTCCTGCACATAATGAGAGATTAGTTAGCCATTGGTACCCAGGCCATTGTTTTTCTGGGTACACCTGAGGAATCAATGAAAGATACCTCTTGTAAGAACATCCCCTTTGAAAAATCAAGAAGTTGGGATGGAACTGCCTTGATTTTTGGTTTCCAAGTTCCAGGTGATTTAACATTTGTTTTAGTCATCTTTGGAGTTGTGACCTTAGGTATTTCAACCTTCTTCGTTTTAGATTCACTTTTCAAAACAGTTTTTGTTTTAGTCACCTTTTGAGTTGTGACTTTAGGTATTTCAACCTTCTGCATTTTAGAATCATTTTTGAAAACAGTTTTAGTTACCTTGGGAGGGGTAACCTTGGGTTTTTCAGACTTTGTTTGTTTTGAAAATGGTTTCTTCACCTGTTTTTGGAAATTTTGGTAACTTGGAAAGCTGTTGTTTTGATTTAAAGATTTTATTTCAGCTTTGGCAGCACCCCAATGTTGATCAGAGGGTTTAACCTTAGGAGTAACAGTCTTCATTGCCTTAGGTTTTTCCACCTTCATGGGCTTAGACTTTACAGACTCCTGAGATGAAACCCTTTGACTTTTCGGAAAATAGGGTTCATAGGGGCGATAAAGACAGTTTCTAGCAATATGACCAGCGATGCCACAATTAAAACAAGTCTGCTTCTTTAGATAGAAGTCAGACGTGTACCCATTTGTCTTTGGTGGCTGATATGGAGCTGGTTTGCCTTGTGTCTGCTTCTTTGCTTTGACTGCAGCTTCAGATTTGACTTTCTGCTGGTTTGTCGAAGCCTGTGTCGAACCTGTCTTTACTGTCTTTATGCTTCCTTGATTCTTTGACATTGAAGCACCATTCTTGCAATTACAACAGCAACTGCATGATCCAACTGAAGAAATGGGAGACACAACTACTCCCTTGAGTTTTTCATTCTTCACTCCAGCTGTTGGTTTCATGCTTGGATGCTTGATGATGATCTTTGGCCTCTCAACTTTAGGTTCGCTTATCACTCCATCGGTTATACCCTTGAACTTGGAGGAGAAGGACGGTAATTCATATCCTACATCTGGTTCTTGGTCAAACATTGATCCAGATGTCATAAAGATCTTCCCCTCAGGCCGTGTCGTCAAGATCACCTTTTCCCTTTCGACTTTGTCAATTACCTTGAAGTATGGGGTTTCAATTTTAGGGTATGGTTTCAACTTTATCCCAGCCCCATCAGACTTAGAGTTGTGACATCTGTTATACTCCTGGCACTCAGCATCATCTCTTGATACGTCCTCTATTCTCCCTTCACCATATGTCATGTTTGCCTCATTGTCAATTTCTTTTTGAGTCATTGGTGTAGTTCCAACCAAGACACTATCAATAGGAGGAGCAGCTTCTTTATAATCAGATTTGGTTCGTTCAACTTGATCCTCACTAAGAAGTATTCCTACAATGTCTCTGGGAACTGGTGGAGGAATGATGTTGTTTGCAGACAGAGACTTATCAGACTTTTCTAACCCACACCCAGTTTTATCTTTCCCAACTTGACCAGTCACAACAACATGTGACAATTCCTTTCCAGCATCGAGCATTCTTTTGTTTCTTTCCTGATTGCAATCATACTTGACCTGCAGCTCATCAAATTTTTGATGCAGTTCAGTTAATTTCTGTGTAAGCTCAGATATCTCAATCCTAGCCCGATCATATAAGATAGTCTTCTCCGTTGCTAGCTTCTGATATTTCTCAATGTCTCGTTTCTGAGCTTTTACCTTCTCCTCATTCTTTTGCCATCTACCCTTAAAAGAACTCCTCTCGCATTTTGTCTCAAATAATTCTATCTGATAATTTTTACAAATTTGCCTAAGTCCAGGAATTATACGAGCACAAGTGGGATTGGGACATATCTCAGTTTTGTCAACTTCATCTGTGAAATCATCTTTGTCCTCAACTATATTCTTTTCTTCAACCACTGAACTCATTATGCAGCTTCTGAAAATTTTGAAAAATTAGCAAAAACGGCAAAATCGGCAAAATCGGCAAAATCACTATTCAAAGAATAGTGTCAGAAACTTAAAACTAAAAAACGGAGGCCTTCGGAGTGGAATTTGGGGGTCCAAACGAGCTCCCCTGGACGTTAGTCGGGGGTAATTCTGGGGCTCGGTGTCACGAACGTCGTGTTCAAATTTGAGCCTCTAACTCCAAACGAGTCAAAAGTTACGTCCGTTTCCGTGAAAGTGTGAAAAAACTGACTTTTTGCCGCAAATCCTGTTTCCGATCGTAAACCCTGTTTACGATCGTAATCACCATGGATCGTAAACTCCTGATCGTAAACTACAGATTCCGATCAAACCAGAATCGTGAACACTTAAACCGCCTAAAAGAATCGTAAACACGATTACGATCCTCGATTACGACCAACACAATCGTAAACACCCGTTTCCAATGAAAAATTGTCGTAAACACCAATTTCGATCCTGCAAAGTCGTAAACTCCGATTACGACAATAAGTACAGTCGTAAACACTATAAAAAAAACGAGTCTTGAACTCGCAAACACCCAAATGATGAAGATTTTCAACAGAAGCAGTCGTAAACACCCAGAAAACCCAGAAAACCTGATCGTGAACTCGAAGAACAGCAGCAACAGATCTCGAAATCACCAAAAACCCTTTGAATCTTCAAAAACTCGAACTATAACCCACAAAACAGCTTGAATCAATATCGTAAGAGCCTCGAATCAGTGATTCTTGGCTCTGATACCAATTGTAGGTCCGAAAATCTCCCAAAACACGATATTGATATCACAAACGAGTGCGGAATCCTCGTAGGTGATTGATTCAAGAAGAGAAGAGAAGAAACACGAAGAATACGATGATTAAACGCTAAAAACTTGATCTTTGCACACAAGAAAACTTGTCGGGTACAAATCAGTAAATCGTAAACTTGAACTCTCTCTCTAGTAATCGTAAACAAGCATCCTTGAATAGTAAACTCATGGGGTTTATATAGCCATCCCATGAGTTTACTATTGGGCTCTTAAACCCTAATCATAAACCCAAGCCCATGCCCATATCCAATAGTAAACTAGCCTAAACATAATAATAAAACTAGCCTACTAATCTAATGAAACCCACTAAGCCCGCCCAAACTATTTAATATTACAAGCCTCATAATCTAGCCTCTACAGATATCATACAGAAAAGACACACCAGAACACACATTCTCCCCTGCTCCGCTCGACTCCTTCTGCGATCTCAGGCAAGTAAACTCCGGTAATACGTTGCTTTAGCCACCGTATCCTGGGAAACAGACCGAAATCTGTTTTAAGGAAATCGCGTTCAACACGAGCTCTGGCTTCCTCGTTTTCTGTTTTCTGCATTTAATTACTTATTCTGCTTCTACCCCTTTCTATAGTTGTAATATTGTTCCCGTTCAATAAAAATAATATTGTTATTATTTCTGTTTACAAAATTCGCATTTAATTCCCAGTTGCGTGGCATACACAGATCGCATACGGTTAAGACGACGAAGAAAACGTTTGAGATTTCTATCTCGATTTCAATAAATCACCAAATTAAGAACATCACCAGATTTAGAACAAAGAATCATGCAGAGCAGGACCAATCGAGAGGTGTAATCTCGGATTTTTTATGGTTCGAGCTGAAGAACACAGTGCGACAACAGAGACCATAAACTCCTTCAATGGATTGAATTCAATCTTAAAATTGAATAAAACTCAAATTTGATTGCACCATTAACATCGCAACTGAACACCAACCATAGTGTGATAAGTTTTGTATCAAAAGTTTGAATGCCTTAAAATCCACCATTGATGAGTACCTCTTGAGTTCAAAGATTAACCAGAACACAGATTTTGGAATTGATCTATACTCAATTAGATCTTGAGATTGAAGCTCAACTAAAGATCGAAATGATAGAGCGAGTCATATAAGATCGAAATTGGCCGAAATAATATGATGATTTGAGGTTTGAAAGTGTCGAAGAGAAGGTTAATATACGCTTGGAAAATTCTACAATTCAACCTCAATAAAACCAAAACATGAAATTGATGATGTTGGTCGGAAATATACGCTCAGAAAATTCTACGATTCTACGCTCGGAAAATTCTACGATTCAACCTTAACAATGTCGGCCCAAGTCTATAATTCATAAACGGCCCATGCTACAAGTCGGTAAATGGGATCGGTCCAATCCTAATGTGTGGAAGGACTGTTCGGTCACTCTTAATGTGTAGAGGGACTAAAACTGACTTTATTAATGTGTATAGGGTTGGATATGAGGCTTTTGTGTTAGACTCTAATATGCAAGCCTTGTTCTCCAAGGCAGGTTTAGGTCTATACAAAGGAGCAAAGTTAGGGTTTTCTATTGTACCAAACACAAATTTAAAGGTGAGATTTGAGAGAGTTTTCTTTACCTAATAAAACTTGAGAGTTATTCGGGTTTTATATTGTGTGTGTTTGATATCCAATCTTCAAACAAGTTATTGGTGGCGGTTGAGTGGCGAGGATGAAGATCTGTGCTTCTCATGGAATGATGGATTTTAGGTTATCTGTATTTGGGATTTTTAAAAAAGTTTATTTTTTAATTAAAATATAAGCAAAAATCTGATTTGTAATATGATATATATTAAAGAATCAAAATAAAAAAAGGAGTATTACACGTCAGCAAGCCACGTCAGCATTTATTAACGGTGTTAAAAAAAGTTAATGGTGTGTCCATTAAAAAAAATTGTATGAAAGTTGGGACTGGTGGATAGGATTTTTAAATGTTGAATTATTGTCGATCAATAGGTAAAAATTGGGATTATTTAAATCCAATTTGCCTAAATTTTATTCAGCTTAAGTATATTAGTCTTTTTAACTATGATACAACTTACTAGTGCTAGGTACAATCTTTTAAAAGTTAAATGATCATTTGTGTAATATACTCAAAATAATTAACCTTTAGAAAATATAAAAAGACAACAACCACCATACTCAGTAAAGTCCCATAAATAGCAGTAGCATTAGTAGGGTTTGAGGAGAGTGGGATGCAGATAAACCTTAACTCTACCCGACGAATAGAGATTAGAGAGGTCGCTTCCAGGCAAGGGTGTTCACGGTCCGGTTTTGACGGTTTTTAGGTCAAACCGTGACCAAACCATGAGTAACGGTTTTAGTGATAAAAACCAAAACCGAACCGTTGAAAATTAAAACCGAACTAAAAGAAACCATTACTAACGATCCAGAACTTTCCAAAAAGAACCATGGTTCGCTGTCGAATGAAAAATGAAAACCTAGTTGAATTCAACAATAAATTAAAATATAAAGCAGGAAACAAGGTTTGTTGTGTCTATTAAAATGGTCTTTTTAACACCTTTGTTACCTAAAGCTCAAAATATATAGCAAGAAATATGGTATGAATGGATTTGATTACTCTTTTGATTCATCAAGAATCAGAATAGTTATTCTCATATGTCAATGCAGAGAAACAAACATCCATTATCAGATAGAGCTCTGACAACTGAATGTAAAGAACCGTCAACATTTCATGATGGCTATTTCTTAAAAAAATAGTTAAATTTTTATAAAAATAAGTCATACAAGAAGCTATCGTATGGAGTACGGAAGACAAATAAGTCTTCTTCAAAGCCATTATGTAGAGCCCAGTTGAAACAAATAAAACTAATAATTTTTAGAAATTAATCTCCTGCAACCTCCAACCGTCCCTATAAAGATTACCGTACCGTCTCAAGTTTTAACCAAATCAGTATTGCTCGTTTCACATAAAGTTCTTAAACAAAATATTTTTAGATAGAAAACTTCAACTTTAATAAATTTATCGGGTTCTTGTTTTATGCTCTTTTCTATAATCTTACGGGTTTCATGATATTCAGTGATATCTCATGAAATGTTTCTCTTTATGTTTTTGCTGTGTTTGCAGAATTGGACCGGAAACCATTCATAGACATCTACCTATACATTAAACAAAACATATTAGGTGTAGTTGGCACATGATAAGTGTGTCCACATCATCATTTGCTTATGTGGCACCCTCTAATCACAATTAAATCCTAAGTGTCATTTTCTAGATTTTTGAGATTTTTTTTAAAAAAATTACGGTTTATATAATAAAATCTCGCGGGTATGGGTCATAACCGGTGGATATTTTGACCCGGTAATAAAAGGTAAGTCCACGCATTTTCGGTGGAGAGAATTCGAAAACTAGGGTTACGCGATAAGTTTCTCTCTCGATCTCCGCCTGAGGTGTTCTTCACTCCGTCAACGATTTCCAGAAATTCCGGTGAGTTTTACTCTTTCCAACGATTTCCAATAGATGTTTTATGTAGATTTAACTTTTACGAATCTACCTCCATGTTTTCTGATCATTTGTTTGAAAAACTAGGGTTTGACAGTCAATTTCTATCTCGATCTCCGCCGGCGATCGAGAGGTCCGCCAACGATTTGAGCGAATTCCGGTGAGTTTCCTCCGATCTTATTCGTAGATTTAACTTTTATGCTTAGATATCATGTTTTAACGATTCGATTGTTGTTTGTTTTGGGTCTCGATACGACTTCTGTGTTTCCTCCGCCGATTCTGAAATCCAATAAGGTATGTATCATCACTAAAGCTTAAATCGTTCACTCTCATGTATCGTATGACTATATGGATGCAGACCCTAAATTAGGGTTTTCATAAACTCTATGTGTTTTAAATAGATCTTATAATCTGTTTGTTAATGGTTTCGTTTGAAGGATTGTTATGCTATTTGTTACTTTATTTTATATAAACGATTATTTTGGTATATTTGTGTTCGTATTCTTTAACAGTTTTGATTACTTCATAGTTATGGATGTTATATTGGCTATATATCACAAGTTGTATTCAATGTGTTCTTATTCTTTGTTAGATATCAATTTCTTATTAGTTCATAGTTTTGATTAGTTCATAGTTGAAGGTTAAACTGCAGGTTAGTCTTAATATTTTCTTGAGCCATGTTCTGTACTATGGTTGGAGATCCAATGAATTTCCATGATGTTTTTCTGTACAGTCAAGGTTTGGAGGTCATTACAATATCCATGGTATTTGCAATCTTTATATTTTTTTTTCTCTTTAGTTAAAGGGGTCAATGCCCCTGTGAAAATTTTTTGATCATAAAAAAATATTTACAGATATTTTTTTCCTTTATGTTTTATCTCTTATTACAAGCTGCTTATATTAAGTAATTACAGCTAAAGCAACTAATGTGTTATGTATTGTGTGGGTTTATTTTGGTTCCTATACAAAACACAAATAATATTTACATAGTTATTGCATAAAGGTACAAATGTGAATAGCATACTCCTTTTGTGAAGCACAAACTTACAAATGTCAACTTCTTTGCATTTCAATATTTCTAAATATGCCAATCACATGGATGAACCTTGGTCTTATGTTGAAGATGGTTGGAATTGATCATTTATGCAATAATAATTATGAACACTGCTTGCTTTTTTTTTCATGGTATAGATTTTGCTTGCTGAATTGTTTTGCTAGGTTGGTGTAGTATCTAAAAGTGTTGCTACTAATAAGATGTGTGATCGTCTCATATTTCAATTGTTTAGGAGTTCAGGGTTGTTGTTTGCAGCAGAGCTTCTCAAAGGTACTACATCTTTTTCATTAGTTGTTTATACTTCTTACTACATGTTCTTTTTTTTTTTTTATCTAATTCCATGTTTACTTGAAGGTTTGATTTGTGTGTTTGTATGTTTGGAGTATGTAGTGTTTTAGGTTGTTAGAATTCTCTTTCTTGAATGAAATTGCAGTATTCATTTTGCACTTCATCTCATTCTTATTTTAGAGGCAAGTTAAAAGTAAAGTCCTGATTTTGTTGAATTAATTTAATGTGTTTTGTAAATGTAGTGCGGTATCCAGGATCAAAAGTTTACAAAGCGTAAATTTTGTTACTACAAGTGACCAACCGTTGTTGCAGTCTTGGTTTTAGAGACTTTCTGGTGGTGGTCTAATCTGGTTAGATTTATGATATTATATTGCTCAAGTTGGTCCTAGAGTGCAGCCTCCTAATTGCCACCCTTACAATCATAAGGTATTATTAAGTGAATCTTATATTAATGAAGTTATTGATTGGCATATTCATAAGAAAAAGAAACTTTTGGTTTTCAAGATTGATTTTGCCAAAGCATATGACTCTGTTTCTTGGGACTACCTGGATACTATGCTACATTTTATGGGTTTCGGAATCAAATGGAGGAATTGGATTCGTTCTTGTTTATCCTCTACCCGTTCTTCGGTTCTTGTAAACGGAAGTCCTACTTGTGAATTCAATGTTGGCAGGGGTTTGAGACAAGGTGACCCGTTGGCCCCTTTCTTGTTTATTTTGATCATGGAGGGTTTACATGTTTTTCTAGAAGATGCTATTGAGGCGGGCATATTCACGGGCATTCGTTTCAATGATTTGAGCATTTCTCACTTCTTTTATGCGGACGATGCTATTTTCTTGGGTAAATGGTCTGATAGTAATATCAAAAACATTGTCGCTCTTTTGAAGATGTTTCATTTGGTTTCGGGCCTTGCCATCAACTTATCAAAATGCTCTATTTTTGGTGTTGGAGTTCGTTTTGATGAAACTGTAAACTTCGCGAGATCAACAGGTTGCAAAGCAGATAAATTACCCTTTACTTATTTAGGCATCCCGGTGGGTGCAAATATGTCTAGAGCTTCGAATTGGAAGAAAATTGATGATAAATTTCATTCCCGTCTGAGCAAATGGAAAAGATCTCTCCTTTCGATTGGTGGGAGGGCCACGCTCGTGGCCTCGGTGTTGGGCTCGCTTGCTTCCTATTATTTCTCTTTATTTCCTCTTCCATCTAAAGTCAATAAGAACTTAGAATCTTTGCGATCTAAATTCTTTTGGGGTTTTAATGAGGAATCCAAGAAAATTACTTGGATTAAATGGCAACAAGTTTTGGCTTCTAAAAAGAATTGTGGCATTGGGATTGGGAGTCTTTTTGCAATGAACAAAGCTCTCCTCTACAAATGGAGATGGCGTTTCGTCTCTTGTGGTGACTCGTTATGGGTCAAAATCATCAAAGCTATTCACGGCAATGGTGATTCTATTCCATCTCGTCACAAGAAACTTACTACTTGGCAACGCATCATGAAATCTTGGGAGGATTGTCATAAGGCACATTTCATTCAATCTAATTCAATTCTCAAAGTTGTTGGTCGTGGTAACTCTACTAGATTTTGGAAAGACTTATGGCTGGGAGAACACAAACTCTGTGATCAGTTTCCACGTCTTTTTGCTTTATCTCTTTGTAAGGATGTGTTGGTGTGTGAGATTCGTTCTAATGATAGTTGGTACTGGAGTTGGCGAAGACCTATAAGGGGGGGCATAGAACAAGATCAATTTTCGTCTCTTTCCAATATTCTTGAAGGCGTTCGCATTTCCAATGAGCCTGACAAATGGTGTTGGAACCTGGAAGGCAATAGGGATTTCTCTGTCAAATCCATCCGTGATCGTATTGATCATAGATTCCTTTCTATTGGTGAGTTTCCGACAAGATGGATCACAAAGGTTCCTAAAAAAGTCAATATTATGATTTGGAGATTGTTCTTGGACCGATTACCCACCCGTTTGAATCTTTCTAAACGTGGTCTTGAAATTCATGTCATCTTCTGTCCTATTTGCAATCGGGCGGTAGAATCTTCACAACATGTTTTTGGCGATTGCGAGTTGGCTAGGAAGATTTTTGATCGAATTAAAGTTTGGACCGGTGTGAATTTTTTAAGCTCTTCTACTCCCAAGAAAGTGTTTGTAGATATTGAAGATAGTAATATTGGCAGGAAAAGTAAAGATGCTCTTCACGCAATCTTTTATACTTCGTGGTGGTCGATTTGGAACTTCAGGAATAATTGTGTTTTCAAGGAGCGATCGAGCTGGGACGGCAACATATTTGATTCTATAGTTTTCCATTCTTTTTTATGGTTTAGTTCGAGAACTAGGAATCATGTTTTCGGGTGGACCAATTGGTTAATTAACCCCCTTTTATTCATGTAATTTTGCTCTTTTTTGAGCTTCGTTTTATTATATATATACTGCCGTTCCAAAAAAAATTGTATTCTTTTTACTTGAAAACAAAGGAAAAGATGTTTTTCTCTACTGTTTTGTAATCCACAATGAAATACAAATAATGTTACGTTTCTTAATAGGATGCATTCATTGAATAAGTGCCATGAGAAGCAAGATTATGACTGTTTCTTAATGTCTCACTCCATCACAGGTACAACATGCTTGCATCGATGCCTTTTTTATTTTTCAGATTAGTAGTATTTTGATTCCTGAAATCGTAATTGACCGGAGTTTTTCGATCTAAATTTAGGACTGGTGATGTTTTCATGTTTGATTCGACTGGTCAATATGGTTTTGGTGGAAATGGTGTGTGCAACTCAAATGAGTCAGACAAAACTGCCACACTTTTTGTCCATTTATCTGTATTTCTTTAATTACTATTGTGTTAAGAATAATTTCAAAAACTATTCTACTAAAATAATACAAAGGTCTCTTTTTAAAAAAACGATTATGGACTTTGTAAGCATTTGAACACAGGTTGGTCATTTCATTTTCAGATAGTTTTATACATTTTTGGATCCATTGTTATATAACTAATGTGTTTAGACACAACAAGATTTGACCTGTCAGCACATACATGGGTTGAAAGTGCCACGTCTGTTTTCAATGCATTATCTACAAGACATTAATTTATTCATATTTTTTTTGTTTATTATATGTAGTCTGTTGAGAACTCGAAGACAATGAGTAGCGACTTTGATGTCGTTTATTTGCCTGAAAAATATCTGAGAATATGAAGTTCATATATTTTGCGGTAAAATTGAAGGTGAATGGTGGCCGTCCATTTATAAAGGTAGTAAGTGCAGTTTCTCTAATATATCTCAGCATTATACATGTGATTATTTATTACTTCAATTTAAATTTGGATGATGTATCATGGCTTTTTGATTGGGTGCAAACAAGATGAATACATCTCCATCAGAAGTGGGACAGTATGATAAAAAGGTCTCTAACAGGAATTGTAAATCATCTATGAGAATTTTAAGACTTGTGTTCAAGAAGTGTGAAGTGTGTATGATTAGTTAGTTTTATGATTGTGTTTTGTATCTAAAGTTTAAGCCACAAGAGATACACTTATGCTTTCTTTTTCTAAAATGTTGTCACTTTTTAATATATAATTCCCTTTTAGTTTTATGTATTATTCATCTATCTTTCAAGAGTTGGATTGTTCTTAAAAGATCCGATGTTCTCTCATGGATAATTATATGTTGCTTTATCAAGGGTGAAGAGCAAGAAGGGTCTAAATATCTTGATTTTGGATGAAGACGGTCGTCGAACCAATGTAACAAAAAAACATCGTTTTTAAATCTTTTTTATCATATCTGTAATTATTATTGAACTTTTTTATTATTTTTATTGAATTATGTTTTACCAATTCTTTATTCTATACTATATAAAATTATTTATTTTTACGTTACAGCTCCGGGTATTTACCCGGGTCATTGGCTACTATAAAGCTCATAAAGATAAGTCAATACAAGTTGTGATTCTATTGCAATTTGCTCAATTTGATATTTACAGAAGTAAGTTTTATAAGTTCCATAAACGTTTAATTTTTTCGTTCATTTACTATTTAATATTTTAAAAAATTAACATTTTATTTACTTTTTTATTATGTTCACAGACAACTATTATGTAAATAATTATTTCGAGGTATCCAAGCTATTAAAAAATAATGATGATATCGATGCTATTGTGCAGTTTAAGAACAAGTTTGTTTTTTGTATATAATTATTATTATAATTTTATTTATTTTGTTAATTATTTATAAATGTCAATTTTTGCGTTTTCTGTTTACAGTTATAATGAGAAGTGTAAAGATACCCCTTCATCAAGTGTTAGCAGATTGTCATCAACTATTTCATACAGTCTGGAGGATGATTTTTTGGTAGATGCGGAGTTTAATCATATTGCGGAGGTCAATGTGATTAATGAGGTACCTTATACTCAAATTTTTATATAAGATACAACGATTCTATAACTATATATCCTATCTATATATTTACTTTTATTTTCCTAATTTTAGGCAAAAAAAGTTATCATTCTGGGGACTATCAAGTGTTTGTTAAGAGGTTCCGACTGGTTCTATCAGCAAAACTGTGCAACCGAATTGTTGAGCGGTTCCTGAAAGATGATGCAACGACCACGAGTGGAGACATGTGGTACTACAAACACAAGACATCAGGCAAATGTGAAGATGAAAAGATCGTTCCTAGCACAAGGTTTTTTATTTTTGCAAAATTATTTTTAATTATGTATTAATTATTATATTGCATACTTAGATTGTTTATATTATTTTCAGGTTGAAGCTGTTGATCAAGGTCAAGGACGCGACCGGATCAGTGATATTGACCCTTTTCGAGAAAGAGCTCAGGAAGATTTTAAAGGTTACAGCCGCTGAATTGTTGAGCAAAGATTTTGAGGTAACACATATGAATTCAATTTAAGTTATTTCAGTTTTTCGATTTATTATTTCTATGGTGGTACTATTTTTTTGTATGGATTTTAAGGTCGGGAAATATCCCGTAGAGCTAGAAGGTATTTTCGAGAGAAGATTGGCTATCGAGGTCGATGTTAGTGATTTCAACATCGATCATGATTATAGATTTTTTACAACTGAATCACTCACTGATAGTAAATCAGTTATATCTATCCTAGATGAGAGGCACAACAAAGATGAGGTGATTTTTTTAGTGTATTCTATTTTCCATCATTATATCATCACTCATATTAAATAAACTCACGTTATAATGTGTATTTTCTACTTAGCATGTTCTCTCTCAATCTCACGACTTTTCCTCCCAAGGACCTGCAGATAATGAAAGTTGTGTGAATAAGGTATGTAACTATATCATTAAACATAAAGTTATAAATCTCTTACTATCATGTTCAAAACCTATTTATATTATATTTAATTATTTAATAATACTTTTATAATGTTAATTACAGGAGGTGATAGATATCAGTGACATGAAGAGTCAGAACCAAAAAGATCTGAAAGGCAAAGGAAACTTTCAACATGATGACTTGAAGCGGAAGCTTAATGATATCTATGATGTTGAAGATGAAGCAGGTTCATCTCCAGTAAAGGTTGCTCCTGATGCTGCTACTGCAAGCCAATCTTCTTTTGATCAGGATTTGTTGGTGCCTAAAGTAGAGAAGTAGCTTGGATCGAAGAATGTTTGGTGGTTGATGACATTGGTTTGGTTATTTTTTAAGTTTGGTGAACAATTGTTATTTATTTGTCTTCTCTTATTGGCTTTGGTTGTTGACGTTGCTTTCGTTGTTTGTTTTTGTTTTTTTGATGGACAATGGTTATTTTCTTAACTTATATCCATGGTTTGGTTTTATTTATTTTGTTCATTATGTAATTATTGTTATTATATTTGTTTTAAATGTTTGTTGTATTGATTCATATGCATTAAAAACTTCAAAAAACTTTTTGAAAACATATAAGTTTTTTCCTAAATATCATTCGTCTATATTTGTTTAATTCTAATTTTTAAAAAAATCCTAAATATCAGTCGCCTTTATTTTTAATTTTTTTTAACAAATTCAGCTATTTTTTATATTATTTCCGGTTTTATTTAAAAATTTTAAATAGTTTAAATCTATCTTCTCGAATTTGTAATTGTTATTGACTTTTTTACTATTATAGAATTTTCTTTTACCGTTAACTTTTTCTTTGGATAGGATATATATCTATATATATATATATATATATATATATATATATATATTTTTTTCGTTCTAGCCCCGGGTATTTACCATGGTTTGGTTTTATTTATTTTGTTCATTATGTAATTATTGTTATTATATTTGTTTTAAATGTTTGTTGTATTGATTCATATGCATTAAAAACTTCAAAAAACTTTTTGAAAACATATAAGTTTTTTCCTAAATATCATTCGTCTATATTTGTTTAATTCTAATTTTTAAAAAAATCCTAAATATAAGTCGCCTTTATTTTTAATTTTTTTTAACAAATTCAGCTATTTTTATATTATTTCCGGTTTTATTTAAAAATTTTAAATAGTTTAAATCTATCTTCTCGAATTTGTAATTGTTATTGACTTTTTTTACTATTATAGAATTTTCTTTTACCGTTAACTTTTTCTTTGTGTTTGCTTAAATCGACCTATTTAACTCTAGTGGCGGTTTTGAAAACATTCTTTTTTTAATTATTTTTAGATCTTTTGACATGATTATCATAAAGGCGTTGGGAATTATCATAAAACGATAACAAATATAATCGATTTAATATAAATTTTTAACGAATTAAAAACGTAGTATCGATATTTAAATATCCTTATTTCTTTTACGACATATGAGGGCATGTAACATGTATTTTTAAAGTATGTAATCAAATAAAAGAGCATTTACTTTCTAAACTCAAGGGTGCGTATTTTCATTACAAATTAAAGACCATATGTTGTTATTATATAAACAAAAAATATCATAAAATCAAAAGGATATATACTCTTGATACTATCCCAAATTAGCGTGATGTTAGTTAAGATTTAAAGGTAAAAGAATGGTTATTTAAGCTTGATTAAAAAGATATAAAAAGGTGCTTTGATTTGCTCCAGAGGTTTTGGCATTGCTTTTTTTTTTAGCCACCCGTGTTGAGACTCGAGTCTTATTCTCCAACATTGTTTTTATTTACGTTTTTTATATAATTTACGGCTCATATTCACGTATAGTGTTACATGTCCTTTAACTCTCCCCTATGTGAACTAGCTTGTCCTACTAAGCATTCTCATCATTTATATGTTTCTCTTCTTCACATATCGTCGCTTTATTCATCGATGTTAGGTTTACGATTGCCCGATCGATGCTTTATCCTGTTACCTGTGAAGGGTTGCGCACCTTTCAAAGGCTCCAGTTTTATCCCAATCTTTTCATCGCTTCTACCTTCTCTGAACGCCTGCTCAAAAAATTTCTGGCAATCGAAGGTGGGTAATGGCTTAATTTCGTAAGTGGTTATGCGTTTTTATGCTTCGGTTCAGTTATTTGTTGTCCTAATCTTATTTCTTCTTGATTTTTGTTGTTTGAGTGAGGTTTCGTATTTTATTTGTTATGTTTTACTTTTACTTTCGCTAGATCAAATCAAAGCTTGTGAAAATAGGTGGATTAGTGTGTACTAATATATTAGCTTGGTCAAAGGATAGCAGGCTAGCAAGTCTGTTCCGATGTTGACCACCCCAATGCAATTTCAATAGTTCAAGGACAATTTTTTAAAATTTGGCAAACCACAGGGACTTTCCGTGCAATTTACACTAATAAATCCTATAACCTCAGGACATACAACAAAGCAGTTTATCGAAACATAAAATTGTTGAGAAGCTCAAAGATCTAAAAGATAAGTATCAAATCTTATAATCTTATGACATATAACAAAGCAATTCATCGACCTATAAAGCAGTTGAGAAGCTCAAAAAGCTAAAAGAAAATCAACATGAACAAAGTAAAAGTAAAACATAACAAATAAAATACGAAAGCTCACCCAAACAACAAAAATCAAGAAGAAATAAGATTAGGACAACAAATAATTGAAACATAAAAACGCATAACCACTGACGAAATTAAGCCATTACGCATCTTCGATTGCCAGAAAATATTTTAGTGGGCGTTAGGAGAAGGTAGAAGCGATGAAAAGATTGGGATAAAACTGAAGCCTCTGAAAGGTGCGCAATCCTTCGCAGGTAACAGGAAAACGTATCGATCGGGCAATCGTAAACCTAACATCGATGAATAAAGCGACGATATGTGAAGAAGAGAAACATATAAATGATGAGAATGCTTAGTAGGACAAGCTAGTTCACGTAGGGGAGAGTTAAAGGACACGTAACACTATACGTGGATATGAGCTGTAAATCATACAAAAAACGTAAAACAAAAAAAAATGCTGGAGAATAAGACTCGAGTCTCGAACCCGGGTGGCTTACAAAAAAAGCAATGCTGAAACCCCTAGAGCAAATCAAAGCTTCTGAAAATAGGTGGATTAATATTGTACTAATATATTAGCTTGATCAAAGGATAACAGGCTAGCAAACCTGCTAGCCTGTCCCGGTGTTGACCACCCCAATAATATATAGATAATTAATAATTAGTAAATACCGATACTATATTTCTTTTAATAAAGTCATTATGTTTTAACCATTAAGAATTAGAGAGGCAATAAAATCTTTAAAATATCAATTGGATAAATAGTTTTTTCATAACACTATTTTAGTAAATATAATTTTCATCGACACCGTTTACTTTTATGCACTTTTCATTTACTTTTTTTCTTTTATCAGCCTACTCGTTAAACCAACTCAATTAAAATCCATTTAAAATCTTAATAAAAGTCCCATTATAAATACTATAATTTAAACATATAAAAATAATATTTATTTTTAAATAAATCCCCCATGTATTTTAGGATTTATAAATCTAAATGATAATAAAATTACTCTAATATTTTACGATTTTTTTTCCTTGTGTATAAGGTTTGGTTGATTAGTTGTTTACTTTAGCTTAGTTGGTTACCTTATTTGGTTACCTTAGACCACCCACATCGGTGGTATGTCGCCGAGTACGTACGTACGTACGGCGTACGTAACCGATATGGGTTACGTACGTACGTGCGTACGTACGTATATACAAACCCTCACGTACGAGACCAAGGCGGGACCCACTGGATTATTCTTTTTTTTCTTTTTTTTTCCTTTAACATATTTAAACATTTAAATTATTTTGTTTTATTTTAACATTTAATAATACAAATAAAATATAAATAAATTTCAAAAAAATCTGAAAAAATTACTAAAATTCATAATTAATTAAAAAATTAAATTTAATAATTTTTTTTTATAAAACGGCTAGTTTTTTTTTTGTCTTATTATAACGGCTAGTTTTTTTTTAAATTAAAATAATATACGTTTTAAATAAAAGAATTAATTTGTTAACTAGTTTTTAAATAAAGATTAAATAAAATGGTGATGTGGAAAATAAAGGAGGTATGTGGGGAAGTACTTGATGTGAAAAAAAAGTGGGTTTTGTGGTATGTGGGAAGTACATGATGTGGCATGCTGACTGGACCAAAAAAGTGGTATTTAGGTGGTATTTAGGATGTATTGATGTGGGTGGTCTTATTAGTTGTCAATCCCAAGCCTCAAATTTCAAAAAGGCCTCAAAATATTAATTCGTCTTGAACTTAAAAATGATTGAGTCATCTTTGTACATCACCTTTAATTTTCATATTTTACCTGGTACATTTCTTTCACTTCTTTTTTATTAATATATATATATATATATATATATATATATATATATATAGTGAAAAGTTCATTGTAGACACCCATCTAAGTGTAGACGGGTAGACACCCCTAATCACCATTAGATCATTTTAATTTAAGGGCTGAGATTGATTTGATTAAGTTAATGAGATTTTAAATGGAAATCACGCGGGGGGCTTTAAGGTAATTTCTCATTTTACGCTTAGATTTAGGATTCCCGTCAGCATCACAACGACGATCACCAGATCGATTCCACTGTTCTTCTCATCATCAATCCAGATATTTGATCGATCATCACATCGCATCTAACACGGCGATCTGCATCTTTTGAAATTATCATCAATTAAGGGTTTATCAGGTTTTATGATAATCATAAAACCTGTTCGACGGGTTGATTGATTCCGAAGTTCGATTAAGGATTTTTCTCATCGTCTAGTAAGTATTTAGTAGCTTTCTCGATTAATAGCTTTTCTTCTATTATTATGATTCTCGGAGGCAAAACGGAATCAATACACGCAATTATCATCGATTAAGTGTTTATCAGGTGTTATGATTCTCGAATTTAGGGTTTTTGATTCTGAAACAATTCATTGCATATTGTTCTTTGAATATTGATTGTGATGTGAACTAATGATGGAAATTTTTAAAACTCACTGATTAGAATCCATCATGAATGATAACTTGATGATGTTAATTACAATATGATGATACTAGGTATGGAAATTACAATTAGAACTCACTTATATGTATAAAACTCACTGATTAAATTCAGCAACAACTTCATATTTAGAATATTTGTTAACATAATTCCATCATCAATTAAAACTCACTTATTTTTAAACCCACTGCAAAGTCAGTTTTTCAAACACAGTTTTTTGAATTATTTTCTATGTACTTTGAGTTTATATTTGCAACTTAAAGTTGAGTTCTTTGTTCATTTGTAGGTTTTATCTTCTCTCTTTGCTGTTCTTAAAGTCAAGGTGCACAAATGTCAGTGTTATTTTATGTATTCGTGAAAGACCCTCTTAGGTTAGTCTTGAGGTTGTCATATATATTGCTTTTGCAGTTTGCATTTCCTATGTTTTTACTTTAGTATATGTCTGTTTGTAAGTAGAATAACTCTTGCTGTGTTCTTTATTGATTCTTTGGTTAGGTGTTTAAATTATATTCACATAATGTGTGTTTTAACCCGGGTTTATGATCTTCATATTCATGTTATTATGCTTATTGAGTTATTGTCAAGCATTCCTAATTTGAACACACCATTGAGTTTAAAACACTCTGTTTTTATCTTGTGTGATAAGTAGCAATGATTTTATTAAAAGCAGGTTCATTAACATTATTAAAAGCAGGCACTCCTCCCCCTTATGATTTGTTTAACTCGTTGATTTTGGTAAAGCTTTAAAAGAAAGTCTGAAATAGGTCTTCCTTTTTCTCTTTATTCAAATCTGTTAAGAAATATTTATTGAATAAGCTTATTTGATATTTATTGAATCCGTTAGAAATATGCTTATTTAATTTTTCTTGAATATGTGTTGCAGTTATGTTTATGTGATTTTTCTTGAGTTTTCAAATCATAACTAGTGTAAAAAATTGGATACCAACAGATTCTTATGTGGATACAGATCCAAGGCAGTGGCATGGTGGAACTGGCAATTAGAGGAGGACGTACTTCTTAATGGGGATTATTTCATCCCTTCTGGTGCTGGGGTCGCTGCCAGCTATGCTTGAGCCTCAAGTTTAGGTGCAGTCTTCATCACTGGTGGGCACCATCACCTCCACTGCTGGGGCTCTTAGCTGCCGAGTAGGCAACCAATGTTAGCGCTCGAGCAGTTTCAATATCATTTCAAAATACACATCAAACGGCAAATAAGAGGCCACGTCAGTAAGTTTTATTTTGTGCCTCATGCCCTCATTCAAAGTTGGATGCTAAAAGCTGGAAAAGACTTGCGTTGGTTTCTGATTTTCGCCTAATAAAATGCTTTCATGTTGGGCATATCATTCCTGCATGGTTAAGCTGTTTACCAGTCAAAGGAGATCTTATTAAGGCTAAAGTTGTTCACGAGCTGCTCTGTTCAATGGTTGAAAGGTAAGTGTGTGCATAACGTCACATTTAGTTTTCAGTGCATATAGTTGCTCTTAAAATATATCATATATATAAGATTCATTTTATGTGGTCTTGGTTACCATAGTCTTAATCCGAAATTATCTCTTTGTTAGAACCAAAGAGGTATTTAAAGATGATTACACATTAAAAGATGAATCGGACAAGTGAATTTTAAGTTGTTAGGGTCTCTTTGTTGGTATATCCGTAGGATTAAGCTGCTAATTTGTGGCTGTTACAAAAGAGTAATGGCTTCAAATGTATGTGAATCCAGTTACCACCAGTGCATATGCAGAATTTGGTTCTATCCTGATTAATACACCCGCTGACAAGGTTTTATTGTAAGCCATCAGAACCTGATTTCAATATCATTTCAAATTCTGTGTAGTAATGAAGCTGGGCGGAGCATCTCATGTTTTGCTTTATATAATTTCATCATATTCATATATATCTTTTTTCTGCAGGTTCTTTGTTTTAACTGATTTGTAATAATTCATTAATGAATCATACCTGTGAAGCCATGTGTCAATGGTAATGATCCTTTTTTTTCGATTTCTTAGTAAATCCGTAAGCATCATTCATAAGCCAATGGGGTTTTCTTTCTTTCTTTTTTTTGTGTTTTATTAATGTATAAACATTCGTTTACAGATTTGACTTTGCGAGGGTCAATAGGCTTTCATCATCTTTGCTCATCATTCTACAAGAAGTGAACTTGGACGTGTAAACCTTCAAGGTTTATTGGGATTACGATAAGGTAAGATTAGTCTTTAGGTAAGCTATTGGTTCCATTGATCAGAAACAATCTGATAAATATTGGTTCCATTGATCAGAATCATCCTTATGCAACATTTATTTTAGTTGTTTTTAATATGCAAAACATAATTATCTTTTGATTATGTAAAAGTATGAAGACAAAAGTTGTTTTTTTTAACATTGTTTTAATACAATTATATATTTGTACAACTACTTTTTAGCTGTTAATAATTTTTTTGGGAGTTCTTATCTTCTTTTCGATCACCTTATACTCATTTACACTTGTGTTATATGATAACAGAAGCTAGAAAAGCTTCAGGAGGAGGAACAAGTTGATAAACCATTTATTAGGAAACAAATGAAGATTAGTCTATTCCCTGAACGTGAAAGAAGCGGGAGAGATATTGTGACGATAAAAAATCTGGACTGTAGCTGGTGACTAACAATAAATCATGTTGAATGATCCTTTTTTTATCTGATCAAAAGATTAGATTCCCTGAACGTGGAAGAAGTGGAAGAGATGTGACGATAAAAAATCTGGACTTTAGCTATGAAGACAAGGTGACTAAGAATAAATCATGCTGAGTGATCCTTTTTTATCTGATCAATCTCTATTTCTTATGATATGATATTGCATGGTTATCCAGGTTCTGTTTAAAAAAGCTAACATAATAATTGAAAGAGGTGAAAAAATTGCCATTATTGGGCCGAATGGTTGTGGAAAGAGTACCCTGCT
This sequence comes from Deinandra increscens subsp. villosa, assembly GCA_039602395.1. NCBI lineage: Eukaryota > Viridiplantae > Streptophyta > Magnoliopsida > Asterales > Asteraceae > Deinandra > Deinandra increscens. The sequence continues at coordinate 54,161 of JBCNJP010004203.1, forward strand.
CAAGTTGATTATGGGCATCCAAAAGCTGGACAGTGGTGAAGTAATTCTTGGCGAGCACAACATGCTCCCAAACTACCTTGAGTAAAATCAGGTAGCGCAAATTGTCATAGGTGTAAGGGAGTTGTATTTGCATTGTTATCTACTTATTATTCTATTTGAAATGGGTCAAAGTTGACCTGCAACTTTTGCATTAATAGTTGTTTGGTGTTAAAGATGGCAAGAAATAATGCTAATTATATTTAGGAACTTTAGATTTTGAACAGTGATAATGGGAAAATTGTAACTTTTTATGTATGCTGATTATGATGGTTTCGAATGGTTGGGGCCTGAACTAAAAAAACGAACCATCTGTGGCCTCCGATTTAAGTGTGGATCCTTAACGTCTCAGTTATAACCAAATGTGCATAAGAGCCTCATGAAGGTTGATAGAAACCTAGGTAGGAGAGAACTAACATAGGAGTGCTTCTTGGATCCTACTCATCATTCAGGTAAAAATATGCAGGCCTGTGATGCCCGGGTATAAACAGACCCATGAAGCATCAGGATCAGGTTAGAGCCTAAAACTGCCATCTATTTGTACAACTTTTGTAACTACTAATAAGATGGATTTCTCTTACTGACCGTAGTGACACCTTGGACTCCCCCGACGCAACGCGCGGTGGGTCTCCACCTTGTTTTTATTAAAAATGTTGAAATAAGAGTTCTATGGTATACACTTTTTAGGGTGTTCACCATGAAACTTGTCATTAAATTTCACATTTTTATTGAATGTGTTCAAGCTTGTGATTTTATTTCAATGGAATATGAAATAAAAAAATTTCACATGCGAAATAAAGTAATTTCACATGTGAAATAAGAGTTTTATGGTCCATATTTTTCATTTTTTTTTTAAAAAGTGTTAAAGCTTGTAATTTTATTGCAATGGAATATGAAATAGAGAAATTTCACATGCGAAATAAAATAATTTCACATGTGAAATAAAGTAATTTCACATGCGAAATAAGAGTTTTATGGTTCTATACTTTTTAGGGTGTTTACTATGAAACTTGCCATTATATTTCACATATTATTAAAAGTGTTAAAGCTTGTGATTTTATTTTTAATGGAATATGAAATAGAGAAATTTCACATACGAAATAAGAGTTCTATGGATCTACACCTTTTAGAGTGTTTACTATGAAATTTGTCATTACGTTTCACATTTTAAGTAAAAGTGTTAATGTTTGTGATATGGTATACACTTTTTAGGGTGTTCACCATGAAACTTGTCATTAAATTTCACTTGTGAAATAGAGAAATTTCACATGCGAAATAATAGTTTTATGGTTCTACACTTTTTAGGGTGTTTACTATGAAACTTGCCATTATATATTACATTTTATTAAAAGTGTTAAAGCTTGTGATTTTATTTTAATAGAATATGAAATAGAGAAATTTCACATACGAAATAAGAGTTCTATGGATCTACACTTTTTATAGTGTTTACTATGAAATTTGTCATTACGTTTCACATTTTAAGTAAAAGTGTTAAAGCTTGTGATAATGTGATATGGTATACACTTTTTAGGGTGTTCACCATGAAACTTGTCATTACATTTCACATGTGAAATAGAGTAATTGCACATGTGAAATAGAGTAATTTCACATGCGAAATAAAATAATTTCACATGCGAAATAGAGTAATTTCACATGCGAAATAAAATAATTTCACATGTGAAATAGAGTAATTTCACATGCGATATAAGAGTTTTATGGTTCTACACTTTTTATGGTTCACCATGAAACTTGTCATTACATTTCATATTTTTATTAAAAGTGTTAAAAGCTTGTGATTTTATTTCCACGGGATATGAAATAGAGAAATTTCACATGCGAAATAAAGCAATTTCACATGTGAAATAAGAGTTTTGTGGTCTATATTTTTCATATTTTTTTATAAGTATTAAAGTTTGTGATTTTATTGCAATGGAATATGAAATAGAGAAATTTCACATGCGAAATAAAAAAATTTCACATGTGAAATAAGAGTTTTGTGGTCTATATTTTTCATATTTTTTTAAAAGTACTAGTAACGTACCCGCGCGTTGCGGCGGCGACAGTCCATAAGCAATATTCATTATTTGTTTGCTCGTTATGGCGGCATAACAGTTTTTGTAGTGGGGAACCCGCGCGTTACAAATTAAAACTTAGAAGCTAACCATTAAAAATCAATAGAAATCTCCTATTGAGACAAGTTACCAAGCAAATGTCATACCAAATCATAGACCAAAACAAACTCAGACAATTACAAAAGCAAAACATATAATCACCATACTTCTGAAGAAAAAAGAAGTTAACAAAAAACATATTCATATCCAACATAAAGCACAAGCCACTGTTAATGTTTATATACTTTATATTTGAAGAACTCGTTTATGATCGTTGTTATAATGTAAGCTCACCAATTGCAACATCTATGAAGAAGAATGACGAAACGGGTTAAATTGGAAAAACACGTCTTCTATCCCATTTCTTTACGACCATAAATCTTGCAAACCTTGATATAGGTCTTTAAGCTGCAGAAGTGATTGCCCAAGATTAATAGCAGCAAAGCGCGGTTGCTGCTTTCTGTGTTTTCTGTCAATCGCCATCAAGAAAAAAACTGCCTTTCTTCAGGGAAGTCGACCGCTGATACAGAGGCTATTAATCAGCAGTTTACAGTGTCATTACAAGGCTGTTACAGGGCTGTTAAGTCAGCAGAAAACAGCAGTTTTCAGGACCTGATTTTAGGCTGTTTCGATTCTGGTCAGCCATGTTTTTGCACTCGTTCCAAGTTCTAATCAGCCGTGTTTAACCACCTAACAATGTTTTCAAAGTATAAATCCACAATAGTCACTTGTAAAATCGATAGTCAGTTCTAACAGTGTTGTTAAAAATCGGAGCTTTGTTGGAATTTCTAAGGAAAAAAGTGATTTTGAGGGTACCAATTTAACAAATAGTGTAAAAAATGGTAGCTTTGGTTCATTGGAGGATGCCCATTTGAGTAATTTCACCTAATTGAAAATGGTAGCTTTCAAAATATAATAAAAAGTTTTATAGTAAAAACTCTAAAAAGTGTAAAACCAATAGAATTCTCATTTCACATGTGGAATTACCAGTAATAAGTGATTATTGATAATGGTGTGTAACCCAAATTTCCTTGATTTCGCGACCGTGTTCAATATAGAAACACCATTTTTTTTGTGTCTGATAGATTAGCGGCACTCAACAGCCCTTATTTGAATTAATCTTCTTATGGTTTTTTAATCGGCTTCCCCTAATTCTAAATCCATTTTTCAGATTGAATACAATCAATCATGAGAATTCTAGAAACCAAAATATATACATTCATAATATGATGTTCGACATCTACATATGTCAGACATATATACATCGATTTGACAGACAAATTCTATAACATAATGGCGGGATTTACTTGAAATGCTATCAATATCTAATTCCCAATCATTATCACGAACGAGGTGAAGCAAGTTTGTGAGGCGATTTACCTGAAACCTGCAAAATCGAGACGATTATCCGTTGCCGGATATAAGGTTTGTGAGGTGGATTGATTAAAAGGATATTGTATTTAAATATTAAATATATATATATATATATATATATATATATATATATATAAATGTATATATTTAATATAAAGGTTAACGATAATGATAAAGTAATTATCGGGTTAAAGAATATTTAATATATGTTTGAAACATATTTAAAATATGTTAATATATTCAAAGTGTTAATGTTGAAATTAGGGTTTTATAGATGCTGTGCTGTCAAACCCGAGTAAACGGTAATGAA
>JBCNJP010004204.1:0-17502 GCA_039602395.1 Deinandra increscens subsp. villosa
ACTGGTTCCAGTTGACCAATCCTAAGTTCACAGATTGTTTACTATTCAGTGAAGTTTCCTCCTGTAATTGTGGTAGCCATTTCTTTTAACTCAGATTGGAGGGGAGTTTTGGGAATTCTTCAAATGTGGGTAGCTATAGTAATTCCCTCAGTTCAGAAACTGACAGAGTGAGCCTTTCATTGTCACTTATTTTACCTTCTATATTAGCAGTCTTAAGTTTTGCAGTTGACTAGAAGCTTAGAAGAGCTGCCTTAGGACAAGGTTTGTTGATTGTGAGAGCAGTGGCAATTTGACTGTGTTTTAGGGCTTCTATGGCGATTTGGAGATATTTTTTAATAAAGGGTTGGATCAAGATTGCATAGCTGGTTGTTGGGTTCAAGGGTGAATGCTCTGTGTGGAGGTGATTCAGATGATGAAGAATCAAGGCTCATGGTGGGAATGGAGGAAAGTTAGGTTGCTTTACCTCGAGAGCGGCTGTTCGTCATCGGGGTTCCTGAGTGAGATGCCATTTTGGAGAAGAAACGGAAAATTTTGATTGCTTTGATTCTGAGTATGAATGATGTACAATGATTTTTTATTGAACGAGTGATGTTCCTTTAATAGATATCTCCAACCGTCGTTCCGTTTTTCTTGGGGTCGTCAATTCTTCTTAACGGCTATATTTAATGAACATTTTTGAACGATATTAAAAAGAAACTAGCGTTGACAGCTTATTTTGAATTTATGAAGTCTTGATATCATAATTCTTAATTCTTCAACATTCATTATCAGATAAACTATTTATCTGGATGCTTTTCACAGGAATTTATGAGAATCTGGTGGATTTCCTTTGAGAGTCTGTGATATATGATTCTCTAAATTTTTCTTCCATTTGTAGAGCTCGATATAGATGAGAAGTAGGTGGTCTTCACTGAAGTTATTATTGATGCATGTGTCTCCATATCTTGTTATGAATACGCGATTTCTCCAAGGTTCTTGAAAAAGAGAGTGGCTGATATGTATGATCTATTGGATAACTTCAAAGGCACCTCATCATTTGATGGTATTACCAGATTTGGCTTTCATATGGTGTGAAGAGTGCTAATTTGTGGTTTTGAAAAGTGGAAAGGAAAGTGGATTTGGGAAGTGGAGAAGAAAGTTCTTTGACTTTTATTTTTCTGAGTTTTGAAAGTGAACGTAATGATCCACTTGATAACAATGGCTCTTTATGAGGAGTTATGATGAGAGGATGCAGTGTTTGAACAATTTGTGAAAGTTGTGCAGAGTTCATCATTGTTCTTTTCTTGAGATTTGGATCATCAAAGTTAATTCTTCTCAGAAAGACTTCTTGGTGAAGAAATTCTTATCAGATAATTGAATAAACTGACAGGCTCTCCCCCCTTTTTTTGAGAGAAAGCTGACAAAAAAATTGGACGATACTCCCCCTTAGCCCATAATTTGGTTTTAAGAAGGGTTTTGAGGTTCACAGATAAACTACAAAATTTCCGCAATACATCCATGGAGAGTCAAGATCAAACAATCTTCTCTACAATCACTTCATGAACACAGATGAGATGGTTTTGGGAATCCATCTTTTCGTGGGCTTCCTTTTAGATGTTGGTTTGCCCAAGTTTTCAATAATTTCTTTATTTTTTATGATTTTCATGGGTTTAAAAGAAATGTTCAGAGATGTGCTTGCTTTGGTTGGATTAATATTTTTCAAATTGTAGTGTGTGCCAACCAATTTTATCATTTTAGTGCACATACAATGTTTGTATATGGTGGTTTCACTAAAATTTGTTAAAGTTTTGACTTGAAGAGTTAGTTAGAGTAGTTGAATCAGATATGTATTTGTTAGAGTCATTAAGATCTGTGGAAAGTTGGATTCAGAATTCAGTGACCGGGTTTTTATTTTTGAAATTGTTGTCCAGTTATGGGTATGATTAACTACTCCTTCTTACAAAGACAATCTTAGAACTTTGAGTTCCATGAATGTACTAAATCCCTTGACCATGATTTCTTAGGATATTTGTCATGTCCTCAAGTTGGTCATGAGCATTTATGAGACATTTTATTTTCTTGGTTTCCACGTGCAACCTTTGGTATAAAGTTTCACGTTCTGTCTCATAATGGTCAATTTTTTGCTTCGTTGCTTAGGTTCTGAGTCTCAAGTTGTCTTATTTTATCAATTCATTTTCTCTCTCTCTCCTTTTAATTGATGCAGTTCAGATAGAAAATATCATTTCTTCATCAAAAGTTTTGAATTTATTTTCACTCAGCAATTTGTTTCTTTTAGAACTTTCTTTAAGATTTTTATAATTTACAGACATGTTGCTGAATTGATAGACTAGATCAATGTGAGAGGTACTTACTTGATCCTCATTATGAGGTTCAGAGACATTGGAGAGATAGAACTCATGATCAGCCATGAGACATCGATTTGCATGGCATTCTCCTTCATCAGATGAGTCTGAGTCCCAGTTTTCTACTTTAGCCATTAAGGCCTTTTCCCTTTCGGCGACATTGATAGCACAAACGATATGATCGTTTAGATTGTGGTTTGCCCTGAAATGGATGACACATATCATCAGATTCAAAAGAATCATAACAGTCATCAAATACTTGAAACCTATTTGCATGCACCCATTTTTAAGTAGGACTTCGAGGTGTTGAATTTGATCCGGACGATGAAAATTCTTTCGGAGAACTTTCAGATGAATCCTTCTTCTTTTGTTTTCCCCCGAATCCTTTCTTCATGGTTGAAATGAATACCTGGGCCAAATGATAGATTTGTTCTAAACTTGTGTCTTTCTTTTCTTTTGGAGCTTTCTTGGACACATTCTTCTCTTTCTTTTCAAATTTCTTACCCCAACTAACCCAACCGGAACCTTTGTAACTTGGTAGCTTTGATGGATTAATTACTTGAGAATTCGAAGAACCATTTTTAGCAGTTTGAGTGAATGAATCTTTAATATCCTTTAATTTGTTAGTTTCGACCAACTTTGCAGCAACATTTTCTCCATTCAACTGTTTTTCATCCTTTTCAACATGTTTTCTAGTAGAAAGAACTCCCTCTTCTGAAATAAACCCACCAGAAACAAACATAGAATCAGATTCGTCAACCAAACTTTCCTCTTTCTTCACTTTCTTGTTAGATTGAGACTTTTTCTTTTTGTCGGATATTGCAAAAGTAAACTCAGAATAATCACTATTTGCATCAGAAGAATTTAGATCAGCTAAAATATCAGATTGAATAACCGGATGTGGAATCTGATTGTATTCTTTGCTTCCAAATACTTGCTTGAAATTCTCATCATTGCACAAGTATGTTGTAAATGAATGTGAATTCTTCAGATTATTCAACTGTCGTTTAAGGTCTAACACTTCAACATTTAAATCGGATATTTTCTTCTGTGCTTCACCCAATGCCTTTTCTGAATCAAATAATTGCTCTGAAGCTCTGTTGAACAAAATTTTTTCTTGTCTCATCTGATTATGTGCATCATACACTTCTTGAGTCACTTTATCCACCTGCCCTTTATAAATCTCCACATTCCTTGTCAACAATTTTTTATCTTGTGTCAAGCTTGTGGCTTTATCTAGTAGTTTTGAATGTTCCACTTGACGATCACTTTCCAGAGCAGTAACTTCATCATGCGCTTTCTGAAGTTCATCATACGATTGCTGAAGTGAGTCCAATCTAGCTTTTTGCTTGTTAAACAAAGCATCAAATCGCCAATAGCATCCTTTGCTTCACTCTCCCCCTTTTTAGCATATTTGACTAACTCTGCATTATCATTTTGTAGCTTCAAAATTTGTTGTTTATCTTTAACAACCATTTCATCCAAACTTTTCTTAAGCTCTACAAACTCTCCCATCAATACACTCTTTTTCTTTTACCCACTTTTCATTTGCCTTGGAAAATCTCATCAGACACTTCATACTTCTGTTTGTAACTTTCTAACTCATCTTCCTTCTTCTTCCTGTCAAGAATCAACCCTTCCTTTTCTTGAACCAATTCCCGAATCTTTCTATCCTTTTAAGCACAAAATTCACAAGTTGACTCATAACCACTAATTTCAGAATCAGAATCACTTGATTCAACTTGCATAGTGGCTATAAAAGCAGATTCATCTGGAAAATCTTTAGACCAATCATAACCTTCGTCAGCTTGATATATCATAGCTTTAACTTCTTTATTGTGAACATTCTTATCCGAAGTACTCGGTTCAGATGAGGATTGATTGCATTCACGAGCAAAATGTCCGAATTTGGAACATTTGAAACATTTGAAACATTTAAGCTTTGACTTATATAATCCATTTTTCTCCTTAAATAATAGATTTTTTCCATGTTTCTTCATAAATCTTCTTCCTCTTTCAACTAGCATAGCAAACTGCCAATCCAAATCTAACTTATGCAAGTGATCATCATCCATCTGACTTAAGTCGTCTGCAAACAAACCAAACTTAGAAATTTGGCTAAAAATTAAACTAGAAGAAGATGATATGAAAGCAGAGAACAAGGCAGCTAAATCTTTTGCTATTTGAATAGAAATAGAATTGTTAGTTGATATATCAGGAATAATGAACCTGCAACCTGAAGAATAACCAGAATTATCGGATTGTCCAGCAAGCAACGCTGTTGGAGCAGGATTTAGAATTGAACTAACACTTGACTTCGCTTTAACATTCACGGTAGCAGAATTTTCTCCAAAGTACAATTCAGGATTTTAAACAGCATGACTTGCTGACTTTTTCACAATCATTTCCATTTCACGAGCTTGTAAGTTGCTTGTCAATTGAGTCCAACCTGAGTAGCTTGGATCATTAGTTAACATCATAACATAATTTTCCCATTTATCAGGTAAGGCTTCCATAAACTTCTCTTTCAATTCATCATTCTCTTTTGTAACTTGCACAACTTCAAGTTCGTTTATTAAATGTGAAAATCTGGCAATCAAGTCTGAAATTTTCTCATTCTCGTAATGTCCAAAATTATCAAATTCTTTTTTCAAAACTTTCTTTCGGGTCTTTTTATACTGATCATTACCCTCACATCATTCAGCAATAGCATCCCATAATTCTTTAGAAGTTGTGTAATTCTTAAACTGATGCATCAAGTCTTTAGGTAAAGCCATTGTAAGAAAGCTATAAGTTTTCTTCTCTCTCGCAAACAATTTCCTTTCATCAGAATCAAAATCACTAATCTTCTTTGGATTTCTAACACTTAGCATTGGATACTCATACTCTTTTTCAATCGGAATCCAACAATCAACATCTTAAGAAAATATGTATGATTTAAATCGTTTCTTCCAATTATGGTATTCCTCTAATTTTAGCAACTTGGGAACTTTCTGAGTTGTTCCTATTTTGTTATCATAGTTCATCATGATTTGCATTGAAGTTTGAGCAGCTGAAAATGCTTGAAAATCGCTCATTTTGAAGTAAAAAATCGAACGTTAAAACTTCAAACCCAAAAACGAAGGTCTTAGAAGCGGATTTTGGGGGTCGAAACGAAGGGTACTGGCCGTTAGACGAGTAAAATTATAGATCTCATCGAGACGGTCGTTTTGGCTGGTATTAGCTCCCTTAACTCCAAACGGAACTCAAATTACATCAGTTTTAGTGAACGTCACTTTTCTGCCAGCGTACCAAAACTACCTTCAACATACCAAAAATCGACTTCCGTACCAAAAACCTTCACCGAACCAGCAACATACCAACTGTCTTCAATGTACCAAGAAACGGACCAAACCAACTCGGCATACCAGAATTGTCAGTGTAGCATCTTGGTACGACGTAACTGCCTCCGGACCAATGAGTAACCGTCGCGTACCACTGTTAAAGATTGTCTTCCGTACCAACACTCAGCTTACCAACAGATCTATGAAGATTTCCTAGCATACCATTGGATCATCCGGCGTACCATCATATTCATCCTGGGTACCAGCAGCGTACCAAGCTGATTTCGACTGATTTTTGTGATTTTTGACAATTTAGACTGGATTTTGTAACAATAAGCAACAAAAACACACTAGGAACATTCAGAAATCAGTTTTAGCACCAGAAACACTCGGAATTGAAAAAAATTGACAAAAAACCAAAGAAACCCCAACTTTCTCTCACTAGAAATCCTAAAATTGATCAAAACACAGGAGTAGAGCAACCTGGATTGCTCTACCACTTATAAGTACCTGGACAATCTTACTACTGCATATATCGATCAAAACAATGAACACGGATGTAAATAAATATTTGCTTTATTGATTCACATAGAGATTACAAGGAGTTCTAGAGAGAGATAAACACACACAATTACACACAGTTAGGAGTAGAGAATGACAGAACTTATGAGCTCTCTCTAACAGGAACTATTTATAGTAACTACTAAGTCCAGCGTACCATCCAACGTACCATTGGTACGTTAGCTCCATACCAACTGGTATAGACCTTGGTACGCAGACCCTAAGACCCACAAGGATATGCTCTGATCTAGATACAATACACGAGACACATTGTAGCATAGGAATATGCTCTAACAGTGAGAGGTGGATCGTCCACTCGATCATGATGAAATCGTAGTAACTCGAGTAAGAAATCAACACACGAGGAGGTAAATATAGTTGAGATTGTATTACTAAACCACAGAGAGTACACACTAAATATCACACAGAGAATATGGCAAGTAGTTATAAAATCTATACAAGACGAATCTATTTATACTATGCTCTCATTGTCCGAACTGGAAACCACATGAACTGCCACTTCGGGTCAGTTCGTGTCCCAGTTCGTGTCAGTTCGTGTATAGCCTTCCTTGAAGCTTTGTCTTGTTTCTGATACTTCACAAAACAAACCAGATAGTTCTCTAACAAACTCCCCCTTGACGTGTGCAGTATTAATGTCTCCACATAATGTTGTATCTTCAATCAACCTCCCCCTCAACTTGATGGTTAGTCCCCGATCTTGAATACTTGACAACGAAGCGCGTGCTATCTCTTCATCAACAACTTTAGAAGAGTTGAAGTTATGATAATCTCTTTCCACTTTATAACCCGCCAACATAAATAATCTTGGTGCAAAACGTCTCTTCGAGACTCCAAGATGTTTTGATTTTGAAATTTGATTTGTATTCTGTGTTGATCAATCGAAAAGAAATTAGAAAAAAAATCTTTTTGGCTTTTCTAAACTTTACATCAAAACACACCTATAATCTTTTTGGTATTTTCTGATACGAAAAGTAAATGCAATACAGAATCAGACACTATTTTTGTCTTTTGCAAGAAAGATCACGACTTGGGATCATATTGATCATAACGTGCTGATCTACACTTCAATTTCAATTATTGTAGCACATAAGCCATGTTTGAGAAGTCGTGAGCATCAGATCGTCTACTCAATCTAGCTATTCGGATACAAAACGATTAATTATAACGATTGTTTTATTGATCTAGAGAAGAACAATTACAATCAGAAACACAAAGAACTGACATAGAGAAAACACCACAGAAACACACACTTATGAATATCTCTCACGCTCAGAACCCTTTCAAACAAAGAATAAGCATGTATATATACTGACCCGCCAAACCTCAGCCGAACCTGAGGTTCATCTTGATCCGAACTCCAGGTTCGGACCAGGTTCGGCCAGTCACACTTTGGCTTGAACTTGTTCTTGACTTGATGCAACTCGATACTTCACACGACTCACATATAAGGTATCAACAAACTCCCCCTCATCGTGTGCAGTATCTCTTCAACATCATCACAAAAATATCTTCAATCAAACTCCCCCTCAAGTGTAGAATTCGTTCATCCAATGAAATTAATCTTCGAACAAACTCCTCCTCAACTTGATCGTAGCTCGATCTTGAATACTTGACAATGTTTGATGTATCTCTGGTCTTAATCAACAGCTTCAGAAGACTTGAAGTTGTGATTTCTTTCACTTTAGCAACCTACTCAAAATTTAAATAATCTTAGCGCAAAACGTCTCTTTGAGACTCCAAGATATAATTTTGAAAATTTAATTTGTAAAACGTGTTAATCAGATCAAAAATAAAGCAGAAACAAAATCTTTTTGGCTTTTAGAAAAGTTTATATCAAAACAAACCGAAAATCTTTTTGATTTTTCAAACTTATGCTAAAACACACCAAAAATCTTTTTGTACTTTTCTTGAAAATGAAATGAAATTGCAATACAGAATCAAACTCTATTTTTGGTATGAGAAAGATCACTATATGGGATCATATTGGTCATGACGCACTGAACTACACTTCAATTTCAACTAATTGAAGCACATAAGTCATGCTGATTGCCGGTATAGTTTGTCCATCTTTAACTCAGGCAGAATTATACTCATAACATCTGGATATGTTAAGGATTGATTAGATTTTACTTTGACCAGTGTATCCCACACTATCAGACATATTCAGACATTTTCTTTTTCTTTTTCTTTTTCTTTTACTTTTTCTTTTCCTTTTGTGTGATTACACTTGTGAATTTTCACAAAGTACAGTATTTTCATGATATCGTCAACCGTGTTCCATGCAAAAAGAAATAAGAACGTTAAACGTCTACCTTAAGTTCGATCTTTCAATACGCAGATAAGGCCTCGGATTTAACAAAACAATAAAAATAAAACAAGTTGAAATTGTATAGCCCAACAACAATGAGGTCGGTACTCCCGTACATGTAGAGAAAGTCCGATGAGTTATATGAAACACCAAAGAAAATAAAGGAGAATGTCAAACGAACAACAATCAGGTTGGCCTTGTGAGCACGCAGAGAAAGTCCGAACGTTTGACAAAATAAAGAAAATCAAATAAGTTTTAATCTTTGCAAAATGAATACATGTATACACAGTGACTTCTCAATTTATTTTCACACACTTATTTTTCTTTTTGTCATGAAATACGCATCAAAATGTTATCCACTTGGTCAAACATTAGTATTTAGTGTATATCACATCTGAATACTTTCTGATTTGCCGACCCTACCCAACATATCAAACAATGATCTTATGGCCCTTTCATCTACTCTATCCATGAGTCAGATACGTAAGCCAATGTACCATCATTTCCCAATGATCAATTTCTCAAAATTTTATATATTTTGCATGTATTCACATTCTTTCCATAACATTATTCTCCCCCTTAAAATGAAAACTCTATTTTTGGATTTTCATTTTACAAAAAACAAGACTCTATTTTTGGTGTTTATCAATTGAAAATGCATAAAGAAAGAAAAATTGATCAATCAACACGGATACCATACAGTTTAAAATTCAAAAATGTTCACAGGTTAGAAAAAATATATTGCAAGTAACTTAAGTTAAGCAGAATACTCCTCCATCAACAAATTTGCAATCATCGATAGGTCTTCTAGAAGTACCTGCACACTGGTCAAACTCATTAGTTTTTAATTTGACCCGAAGCGACTGCTTCAGGTCGACCAGTGTTCTGGTTTTGCTTTGAAACCACCTTTGGTTTCCAGAATTGTGAATGTTTTGGTAACTCAGTTTTTGATGAATCAATCACAGGAAGCTGTGATGAAGAACCTACATTTTGAACCTTTTAAAACATAGGAACAAAACGTTTTTGTTTTGGAAAGAATGTAGGTTCACATTCATCAAAAACTCCGCCTTGTTCATCAAAGAACTTTGGTTTGGTAGGTTTACCAAAAACTGGTTTCTATTGAAACCTTTGGTTTGATTCAGCAGGAAGTGGACAATCTTTTGCCTTATGCCCTTTTTGGCGACAAACATAACATATACGTTCAGATTTGTCCCACCTTTTAGGTGCCTGCACAGAGTCACAAACATGAATATCTCGAACATGATCAGAAAAAGAATCATATACCTTGTTATACCCTGAATTTTCGTTCAAATTCTTACTTATGATCTCCGACAGGTTAAGACCCCTGGATTTCGAACATACAGGGAACGCGTTTTCGGTAACCTAACCCATGATGTCTGCTTATAATTTATTTAATTGTTATCCCAGGATGTAATGCACTCTGAATCTGTTTATCTATTTAATCCCAGCATGCGCGGACACCCTGCATGCTAGGAAAGCTTTACTAATCTTTCTCTTTAATTTTGTGTGTCTAGGCCAGGAACAGAAGGGAAGATAACGGTCATATAGACCTGGTCAAGGTCAGAAGCACGTGTGGAAAAGGAGACCGTTCGTTAAACTCGGTAAAATAAGCCGAAGGTGGTTGAAAGAAGATCCCAGGAATCTCGGGATGTTAGTTAGGTTTTCTGTGTATTTATACGCGGCATAGGACTTAGTTTTTCACTCTCTCGATCACATGTATTCACACTACCACATAGCAATCAAGCCGCAATCAATTGTACTCGGAATATTTTACTTAGCAATAAATAGGCAACGTGTGTTATCGTTGCTGAAGGGGTTTTTTATGCCGGCAATCCTTGAAGACATTCAAGGATTAAGGGCTTTTCCCCCTTTCAAATCTCGTTGTTGTTAGTTGCATTCAAGGAAGTGTTCACTTGTGTTTCCATTCATATAAACTAAACCTTTAATTTCAACAAACTAATTTGATTTTTAGTATCCTACATTCAGGGCACCATACCTCACAAACGAATTTGGTTACCTAATTTAGCTTCATAATTTTTGACCAAAACTATTTGGCGCCCATCGTGGGCCAATTGGTGTCAATATTTTTCCAAACTCTTGTTATATTAATTCTCAACTTGATCTTTACAAAAATCTATAAAAAAATGGCAACACAACCAAGTACCTCGAATGCAAATACCCCTTCAAGCACTTCTACTACTACTAGCACTGCTCTTCCTCCACCACCGCCACGGGTCATCACGTCAACAACCACTACCGTGAACCGCAATACCAGCAGGGCTACCAATCAGGGTGTCACGGGCACATGACGTAGTGGAGAAATTCCACTAATGGCCTCCAACGATGAACTCCTTACCATGTTTGCAAAAGTACAGCAATATATGGAACTGTAAGGATCGAAATAACCCAAACACGATATCACAATCTCTAGTGAATGTGCGAAATCCAAACACTAGAGTGATTCAAGATAAATCAAGAATAATACGTAAAAGCAATAACAAAAACAAGTAAGAACACAAACCGATTGAAAAAAAACCCTTTACTATTGAACACCGATTGCTTACACACTTGAAAGATTCGAAATTCTCTATGGGAGAATTTCGATTACACTTCTTTGAAAACACCAAGAACACCCCAAAATCAGCAACCCTAAACCCCTAGATTAGCTATCCTTATATAGGGGGAGATTAGCTTGGAAAACAAGCTAATCTATCTTTGGTAACCCTAATTACCCACTAATTCCCGTTTTTGACCATATAGGCCCACTAAACTCCCTCTAAACATTGTTTAATTGAGCCCAACCACATCTAAATTGGCCCAGTGACCCAATATAACCATAACCCAGCTAATCTCCACCTATTCTATCACATAGGCCTTCAAAATAGTCCGCCAAGTGATGATTTAATACACAAGCCACAAAAGCCACAAATTATTCCCTTACAATCTTCCCCTTGGCTTGTGATATTAAATGTCTTCTTCTTTCAATCTTCAGACTTGCAGTCTTTTCCTTTGCTTGAGCATGGGTTGATGAAGATTCTTTTCTTTTACAATCTTCATTGGGCAGCATGTGGGATGTTTGATAGATCTCTCTCTTTACCAGCATCAACTTGAACATCAAATGATAAACACGTAATGAGAGGAGGATTCTCAAATACTTGCTTCTTCTTGAAAAATGTGAATTCCTTGCTGAATCATTAGTAACTATCTTGACTTAACTTCAGAGGATAAATTTTAAAACCTCTATCTTGGCATTCTTGATTGAAGATCTTGAACTGACGTCATTTAGCTTCCCCTTAACATGTGAACAGTGTCTTTTGAGTCTTTGGAAGCTTTTTTTGAACAACCAACAAACTTCCCCTAAGCATAGGGTAAGTCCTTTTCCGGCTGGTTCTTCAACTTGATCGGCAACAGAGTTCTTGCTTTGGTCAACTGAGTCCTTGGCTTTCTTGTTCATGAGTTGTTTTTTTTTCACTTAACCTGTCAAGCATAACATGGAACAAACACTAACCAGACAATGATGACTGGTTATCGGGTTAGCATTACTTAACCAAACAACTTCCCCTGAACCCGAGGACTCTTTTTATTATCTCCCCCCTGAGGTTCTGAGGGAGGGTCAAACTTTCTTGCATAAAACCCATAAAAAATTTATTTAAACTTCTCAAATCAACCTGGCCAATTCATAAACTTAAGATAACACAAAAGAAACAAAACAAACATACCAAATTACTAAACGAGAAGGTTTTATTTTGGGATCAAACCGTCTTTGTCTGAACTGAGGAACCCTTTTCAGCATCTGTTACTCGAACACGTCCAGGCGATTGCCAGTATATTGGTCCTTCTTAAACCCATGTTCCTCATTTTCCCGGCTGTTTGTCACTTATTTATCATTTAGGTGCATTAATTATGAACATCCGCCAGTCACACACAAATCCTAGGTAATTAATATGTGCAGTCTATCAAGCTTGATCATTCCCTACCACATATTTTCACATTCCCATATCCAGAGTTTTGAATCTTTTCTCGAGACTTGGTTGAGAAGAGAAAGAACAGATCATAAAAGAGATAGGAATAATATACAAAGACTTGTATGATTTCAACTCAGAGGCGTTTATCAGTCAGGTGGTAACCTTTCATCAAACACATAAGCCTAGTCATAAAGTCAGGGCTAAAGGGTTTTGGACGCTAGAGGGTCTCTTTTGTTGTGCACATAGGCATCTTTTGGGGTGTAAATTATATACAGTGATCTGCAAGCACGTTAATCTAGACTAACCAGGTCTTTGCTCACGCAAAAAAGAGGAAAATATGATTAACACGTCAACCATTCTACACCAGGTCATTGCTCACGCAAAGCAAAGGCAAGACTTGACTAACGGCTTTGACATCCCCAGATCTTTGCTCACACAAAACAGAGGGGACGCCGACTTTTTGAGATTTTCGATTCAACACTTTGGAGTCCGGCGTGTGTATTGGGAACAATTTCGCAGTCAAATAGAACAAGCACTTAACCTAAGTGTGTGTTTCCCGTCAAATGACATACTTTATATTTAAGTGTTGTGACCCATACCTTTGTTTTTGGAACTGAGCCTACCGAGCACATCACCTTGGATCATGTCTTTCACTTTTGCCTTACGCGTGTCAGTCATTCTGAGAACGGAAATTTATTTCACTTCCCAGCATTCTCAAACACAAACAAAAGATTAAAAATTAAAAAGCACAATTTTTGAGGGGTCAACGATTTCATCTTTTCTATTCTTCCCCTTGCTTTTTGATTTTTAAAATGAACACACATTTTTTTTATTATTGACACACAGACACATCACTAAATATCTACTAAAACTGGCCAAGCTAACCTTCAAAAATTATCTTTTGAAAATTTTCTAGAAACAAACAATTAGCCAAGAAACAAACAATTCAGACAGTACCTTGCTGTTTTTTTTTCCAGATTTACCTCTCACAAGGAAACATACCCCCCATAAAGATCTGCATGTCATGAAGTGAAGAGATGCCTCCTTTCCTGTGCCTGGAACAATCACTATCACAAACAAGCAAACAAGGTTAATGAAAGTCCTCCTTGACTGTTCCTGCACAAGGTGAGAGATCAGTTAGCCAATGGAACCCAGGCCATAGTGGTTCTAGGTAAACCTAATGAATCAACGAAAGTTACTTCTTTTAAACACATGCCCTTTGTAAAATCAGGAATTAGAGTTGTGGGTGCCATAGATTATAAGTTTCCAAATTTGAGGTGATTTATGAGTTGTTTTAGTCACTTTTGGAGTAGTGACTTTAGGTTTTTCAACCTTTTTCATTTCAGGTTTCTTTCTCAAAACCGTTTTAGTTACCTTTGGAGGGGCAACTTTAGGTTTTTTAACATTGTGTTGTTTTGAAATTGGTTTCTTCACCTTTTTATGAAAATTTTCATAATTTGGAAAAGCATATTTTTGATTTGAAATTTTTCTCTGCTCTTTGGCAGCGCCCCAATGTTGATCAGAGGGTTTTATCTTAGGAGAAACAGTCTTCATCGCCTTAGGTGGTTGCACCTTCATTGGCTTAGACTTTATTGAATCCTGAGACGAAACACTCCGACTTTGCGGATAATATGGCTCATAGGGGCGATAGAGACAATTTTGGGCAATGTGACCAGGATTCCCACAATTAAAGCAAGTTTTCTTCTTCAGGTAGAAGTCAGAAGTGTGACCGTTTGAGCTGTATGGCTTTGATGGAGAGGCATTGAGATTCGGTTGCATGTTTAGAAAGACTCCAGATCTCTAATTGTTTGATCTTTCTGACCTTGATCCATTTCCGTTTAATCTTTTCTGGTTCGTTAAAAACTGAGCAGAACTAGACATTTGACCTTTTGGGCCCACTGGTTTCTTTGAGAAAGTTGTTTTGCCACTGCATGAGCCCACTGATGAGTTTGGAGACTTGTTTGTCATCTTGGGCCTTTCAATCTTGATTGGAACGGAATTTGGAGGCTTGATGATGATCTTGGGCCTTATACTCTTAATGTGAGATGATAAACCACCATCATGACCCAAGCCGTTGAACTTAGTGGTGAATGAGGGTCGCTCTTCTCCTTCAATCGGAATGAACATAGACCCTGCTGTCATGAATATCTTACCATTAGGCCTTGTAGTCATCACTACTCGTTCCCGCTTTACCTCATCCACAACTTTGGAATAAGGAGTCTCGATTTTTGGATAAGGAACCAACTTTTCTTCATCAGCTCTCTTTACTTCACTAGAGCTTGAACCTGCACACTCAGTAGTGTTATTTGACTGAGTTGCTTTAGTGGCTGTCTTTTCATCTTTATGTACAGGTTGAGGCCCATATACCATGGTTGCTTCATTCAGGCGCTCTTTCAACAATTCATCGGCAGTTTGGGGCGCTCTAATGTATTCATGTTGTAATGGGGAAGGAAAATTTCCATCCCCGAGGCCAGATGTTTCTTTTACATGCTCGAGTCGCTCCTCTGATTTGAATAAAGCACGATGAGAGTCCATCATTTTCTTTTGAATAACTTGATGTTTCTCAAGGGCAGATTGGGAAGTGTCGAGTTTGGTTCTTAATTCCTCTACCTCCTTAGTTAGCTCTTCTACCTTAGCATTAGCAAGCCTAAGATATGTGCTTTTATCACTCAATTGTCTTTGAAGACTCTTAACATCAACCTGAATGGCCTCAAGTTTCTCTCTAAATATTCTTCTGGTCTTACCTTTGGACTCCCTAAGGTCTCTATCAATTAATTCACGATTAAGGGTCTCATTGGTAAACTTACGTTCCCAGTATTTACATTCATTCAAAATAGCCTGACACTTAGGGTTTAGGCATGCCTCATTATTGTTGGTGCATGAAGTGGTACCTGGTAGAATGGGTGCCATGAACTTCTTTGGATGGAACTTCTGGATCAAATACGAACTGAAAGACTTGAACGGATTGAAAATGGGATGGATCGAAAAGTGGGTTTTCGATCAGAAAGTGGGTTTTCGGTCGAAGATGGCTTGATCGAAAAATACTTTTTGATCGAGGAGTTACTGATCGAAAAGTGTCAGTGGATCGAAAAGTCTCAGTGGGGACTTTCCGATCGAAAAGAGAAGCTGATCGAAAAGTCACAGGGGGACTTTCCGATCGAAATGGGCTGATCGAAAAGTCACAAGGGGGACTTTTCGATCGACAGATGGCTGATCTAAAAGTCACAAGGGGACTTTCCGATCGAAATGGGCTGATCAAAAAGTCACAAGGGGGACTTGTCGATCGAAATGGGCTGATCGAAAAGTCACAAGGGGGACTTTTCGATCGACACATGGCCGATCGAAAAGTCACAAGGGGACTTTCCGATCGAAATGGAGCGACAGAAAAGGCTTTTCGATCAGGAGGACGATCGAAAAGTCTAGAAACAGGGTCGAAAAGTCTCCAAATCACGAATAATTGATCACAATCATTCCTGTCTCAATTCGAAACCTGCAAAAAAAAAAAATCCTTCCGAACCTTGCTAATTCTGAAAATCACCACAAAACTCAAACGGTTAGTTATCAAAAACTTGAATCGGATATCGCGAGAGCCTCGAAACTTGCGTTTCTTGGCTCTGATACCAATTGTAAGGATCGAAATAACCCAAACACGATATCACAATCTCTAGTGAATGTGCGGAATCCAAACACTAGAGTGATTCAAGATAAATCAAGAATAATACGTAAAAGCAATAACAAAAACAAGTAAGAACACAAACCGATTGAAGAAAACACTTTACTATTGTACACCGATTGCTTACACACTTGAAAGATTCGAAATTCTCTATGGGAGAATTTCGATTACACTTATTTGAAAACACCAAGAACACCCCAAAATCAGCAACCCTAAACCCCTAGATTAGCTATCCTTATATAGGGGGAGATTAGCTTGGAAAACAAGCTAATCTATCTTTGGTAACCCTAATTACCCACTAATTCCCATTTTGACCATATAGGCCCACTAAACTCCCTCTAAACATTGTTTAATTGAGCCCAACATCTAAATTGGCCCAGTGACCCAATATAACCATAACCCAGCTAATCTCCACCTATTCTATCACATAGGCCTTCAAAATAGTCCGCCAAGTGATGATTTAGTACACAAGCCATAAAAGCCACAAATTATTCCCTTACAGGAACAACAACAGAAGGTGAACCAGGACATTTTTGGAGAGGTAGCCAAGCTGAGGTCAGAGATGAACAAGGTGGATCATACACCTGTGTCTCCTGTTCAGGCCAGGAGGCTGCAATACGGCAGTCCTCGGAACGGATCCAGTCTGGCAGATGACATTCAAATCATTGATCCGAGGCCTACATATGATGCTGCCCATACTACCTTGTCTGATAGGCCCATGATGTCTACATTCAGGGATTCTGCCTCGAATCCTGGGGCACCACTACCCAGGATACTTGTAATATCCTTGGAACCCCTAACCTTAATGCTCATACTAATGAATCTGTGCAGGATACAAGCTTAAGCCCAGCAGTGGCAAAGGAACTCAAAAAACTGAAGGAGATGATCTCGAGTGTTCCTGGGGTGGTCCAGCCTATCCCTGAAGTAGCACCATCGAGCCATCGACTTTCGAGGTTCACTTCTCCAATATGTGACGTGGAGATACCCAAGAGGTTCTAGACTCCCAGTATGAAACTGTACGATGGCACGACTGATCCGGAGGAGCACGTGGCTTAGTATATGGAAAGAATGGAGGTGATCTACATTCCCCTTGATATCAAGGAGGCATGCTTATGTAAGGGCTTTGGGTCAACACTAACAGGTTCAGCCTTAAAATGGTTGCTGAGTATTCTGCCCTATTCTATCCCATCCTTTTCTCGTTTAATTAATTTATTTAATAACCAATTTTCTTGTAGTCGCAGTTTTGAAAAACCGACGAGTGATCTTTACAGGGTTACCCGGAATGCTA
>JBCNJP010004208.1:0-35448 GCA_039602395.1 Deinandra increscens subsp. villosa
TAAAATTGTGGTCTTAGTTGGGGTTGTTATGTCGCCCTCCCAATATTAATAGCCTGAGAATTATTAAATTATTACTACTTAGTAAGGGTGTGTCGGAGTCATCACTCATCAGTCAGTCCATCTCCTTAGGTTATTCTCAATGGTCATATTTCACTAATTACTTATTTCACTTACTTTTTTTTCAACTTAACGCCACATCATCATCCTTCACTCCTCTCACTTTTACTCCTAATACCCACCTTTCACTCATCTCACTTTACCTTTATTATTATTTTATTCAATTAATTAAAAAATAAATAAATAAAAATAACTTAAATAAAATAAAAAAACACTTCATTAATTAAAATAAAAAACTAATTTAATTAAAAAAAACATACGTATCCTAAAAGAAAAAAACATACATATCCTAATAATTTTAAACCTTGTAGGTTGCCATTAGTCGTGCTCGTATTTTCAGAGCAATCGTATTCCCCCCTCATTCAACTCGTTGATTGGTTTAGTAACCGCTTTAAGGTCCCGACACATTTGTTCTCGCTCTCTAAGCTCTTGTTCTTTTGCTTTTCGCTCCTCTTTTTTCGCTTTGCGCTCCTCAAAACTTTTTGCAAATTGAAGCTTCTCGAATTGGATCTCATTAAACTTGTCGAACCTTTCCGCCAAACTAGCACTAGCACTTGAAGAAGATTGCCCTTTTTGGGCAACTCGTGCGAACCTTTTCGCCTTTTGTTTCTCCATGGGTCTTTCAATTTTGGGGAGGGGGGGGGGGTCTGGTAATTCTTCCTCTTAATCATCAAAATCGACATCGTTGAGATTAAATTGTGTAGCTCCTGCGTCCGAAGCACTCGTGCTATATTCGTTTGACTCTGACGTTTTGGTTCTTTTCGAGCTTTGGGTTTGGAGTTGGGATCCCGCTCGCCATTTAGGCAATATTTTAACACTGTCCTAACATGCAACTTTGTCGAAAGCATTATTTTTATTCTCCAATCTGTAACGAGAATGTGCCGCCTTCAAAATGTCGCCCTCACTTTGACCGCTTCGATGTTGAGCTTCGAGGTTGAGGTAAATGTTATTGAATTTTGTTATCTTTGGTTTTAAATCTTGACCCCACTTTGAGTTGATTTGGTGCTTCGTTCGCGTGTCCGGGGGAAGCTTCATTTCTTTGTGCCATCTTTCGGTGATTGTGTTTAAAAAAAATAGGTTTGTTTGCGAGTTTCCTGAAAATATAAAGTTAGAATTGTTTGAAGAAAAATAATGAAAACTATAAAAAAAAACATAAAGTTACAAAACTATATTAATATAAAGTTAGAATTGTATGAAAAATATACCTAGTACAGGATCCTCCGTTGCATCTATATAACACCTCGTCAACGCTACCTCTTGTTCTTCGTCCCAATTTATAATCGGGCGGGGACCTTGTCGTTCAACCGGTTGAGAGGTTTAAAGGATCGGGTTGGGTTTCCATGACTATATCCACGTGGTTGGGTTGAGAATCGGGTTGAGAGTCGGTTCGAAGGTAAAAAGGTTGGGGGTTTTCTTTCCTCCAACCACCTAGTTGTGGAGCCGCGAATATTGAGAACACCACGAATGGAACATATCCACACGTTTGAAAATGGTTTCAATGCGAAGATGAGGGCGAAGGATTTTGCTCGTTTGGGTTGGTGTTGAAGAAGTAGTGTGGATTCGTATTTAGATACTAAGAAGAGGTAGAGAGGAAGATGAGAGTAAAAGATGTAAAAATTTGGTGTAAATGATGGGTTTATATAGGTAAAAATACAAAAAAAAAATCTTTTTTAAATGTCAATATAGTCGTTTGTGGGGGGGGGGGGGGGGGCACCACTCCAACGTTCGAAAAGTGAATGCTCTTTCTCGGTGGAAGGGGACCGCGTACACCACCAAAGGGGTGGGCACCGCAAAGGCACAATACCTCGGGGATGGGCTCAAGGCCCATTAAGCAACCACCGAGGTCTCAGTGAGACCATTGTGAATAACCTTATTATGTTTCTATTTCGTCCACATCCACGTCATATCATATTTTAACATTTTCTGACTAACCTTCATTTTGAGGTACCTTATTCTCTTAATTCATACTCAATTTATTTTTATTATTTAAATAAAATAATCATATAAAATTATATATTCTATACCCTAAACAAAATACAACTAAATATTCAAATAAAAGTGATTATTATACTTATGAAGCTGAGTTTACAAGCCTTTGATGCATTGCCTTTTTTTATCCATCTATAAAGCATAGTGTACAAGTGGCCATTGCTTTTGTTTTTATACGTCAAAGAGAGCCATTCACACACTACTGTCACTTCAACCCCTCTCATCCATCTCTTGCCCTTAGGGTATTAGTAATACTTCTCCCGAGCTAGCTCGGGAGAGTGCTTGGGATCGCGGGATGCTCGGGAACACCGTGACGTGCTGCTCGGGGAGGTTGCTCGGGAGAGGGTCACGGGAGTGGGGCACCGAGAGAAGAGAGCTCGGGAGAGGGGTGTGGGATTGTGGGTCCTCCTACTTTTTGAAGAGTTTGGGGTCTCGGGATGCTCGGGAACACCATGACGGGTAAAAAGTGTGGCTCCGGGAGGTTGCTCGGGATGCTTGAGGTCGCGGGGTCGCGGGGTGGGTATTACAATTACCCTTACGCCATGTACCCTACCGGCTCTTTCACACCCCATCTCATCCATCGCCTCTCTTCCCTATCATCACTTTCCTTTCCACCCTTTCATTCTTCCTCAAATTCTCATATCATTTTGCCCTATAAAGCGAAGACGGCGTATGGTTCATGGTTGATGCGTTATTCCGGATTGAGAATCATATAGAAAGGTATGTGTGCTTCTTTCCCTCTGTCATCACTTGATGTAATAATCGGGCGGCTTCAATTGAATTTTAACATGTAATGGTCTACTTATAGCAAATTAGGGCAAAAGGTCACACACCCATACGATGAAATTTGATGAATGGCGATGTCAGAGAAAGACCATAGAAAGACCATGGATCAGAGATTTACATATCCTTTAAAGGTGCGTTTCTTCTACGGTTCCCAGTTTGAATATAAGACAATATAATATTACCTTTCTTCACATGCTCCCTCCATCGAAGTCAACTAACGGAAAAGAAACAATAATTTCTCTCGGTTCGGGCAGACGAACGGAATTAATTGGTGTCGTTAACACGTGCGTATCTCAGGTGGTTGATCTCACGATTTGTGGTGGTTGATAGTTTGCGTGCTTCTTTGTTCATGACCCTCTCCACCTCACTGTTTTGTGTCCTTTTTAACTGTTCCAGATGTATGGTTGGGTTGTACTGGAGTGATGGCTTGGGTTTGAAATTCATCATTCGTTGTTGTTATATACGGTTTCTACAGCATTTGACTCTTTAATTGTCCATCTGAATCCTATCTGGTAAGGTTTCTCTCGCCTTCTCTTTCGGTACATAGGTTTTCTTAACCATAATTTCTTCAGGGGTACATGATTTGGTTGTGTTTGTGACCAGATTTATACATTACTCTTCATTGCTATTGATTTATGTCATTTTCGTTTGTGAAGAATTTGTGTATTTTGTGTGTTTGTCTTTGTATAAATCTGTCTCGGATTTGAGTCGTTTATATTTTTTTTACATTTTACTCATTACTTCTTAATTTTTACATGCAGTTGTGGAGATAGATCTTGGGTTATTGTTCTCTGTAATCTGAGGTAATGTTTTTATGTTACCTGCTTTTCCTTTAGTTTGTTTATTTTTAGGAAGGCTTGGCTCTGTTTCTTTTTATGGGGCTTTTTTTCGGGGTAATCATGTGTTTGTTGGTTACATTGGTTGGTTTATGTTGTCATGTGCCCTGTTAAGTGACTAACTCATACGAAGGATACTCATTCTGCCTATAGGTGCTGCATATGAATAACAAATAGTTTAAGCTTTCTTGGGTGTTTCTCTTACCCTACTAAGTGGTTGTTGGTGATGAAAGGGTGATTGCAGTTCTTTCAGAGTTTTCTCTTGGTTTATTTTATGGCACAATATATTAACAATTGGTTTAATTAATGTGATGTTTATGACAGTGATCCATCAGCTCCATCAACAACAAAGATTCCAACGATCTTAAAATCATTGACGATGTTTATTATGATAATCCCTTTGCTCCATCAATAACGAAGGTCAACGTCTGTGCTCCCTTGCTATGTATGTTGTTGTATGGCCCACAGCCATATTAATTTGTTACTTTGCTAATTGATTTATACTGGTTGCATGTGATTCTTAATGACTAGGATCGGCTTTGAATGGTACTGCTGGCTGACTAGGCTACCAAACTCACTTTGCAGTCTCTTTCAGAAATCTATAGCAACCTCAATTTACCAGGTTTGGTTCCTTATCTAACAGGTTGTGTTGGCGATGCGGTTCTTTTATGAACAACGATTTAGTTAAGATAGAGCTGAATTGCGAACAGTGACAGGACAACAAAGTATATACGCATCGTGAAACGGCATCCGCGCGCAGATCGCAACATCTTATTCTCAACTGAACTTAAGTGCTGAAATTATATGTTTGACATCAAAGTTAACAAAATGATCTATCGCATTTTATGACCCGTGATAATATTTCAAGCCAATTTACTTTGTGTCCCTCTTTTTAAACAATATAAATGATTGCCTAGATTTTAGTTTTTATATTAGGAAAAAATTTAAAGGCCTAAGGGCATTCATTATTTGTGTAGATATGCTCCTAGACTTTATTTTATGTATGTGATGACTGAGCTTTGCGGAAGTGTGGTGATTTTGGTTTTATATTGGGTCTTTGCTAATCAGGTATAATGCTTCTTTTTCGTTACTGAATTGTGTTTACGAGATAAGAATTTGTTTTATTTTAGATGGATTGTGTTTGAGATGTAAATATGTCTAAATATAATAATTTAGACCATAAAGTTAATGTTTTGCACATAATGGATGGTTTGAAGATTTTTAGTCTTTGACATGTCGTTATTTTGATTCTATGTAGTGATTAAGGGGACAGAGAGAGAATTGAAGTGCATATCTGTACAGTGGTGTTTGGTCAAAGAAGATGCTATAAACTTTTTATAATATATAAACATCAAGGCAGCTAAAAAAAGAAGTATAATGGTATTTGGTCAAAGAAGATGCTATAAACTTTATTCACTGTATGGGGTGTAAAGACCTCACCACCAACAGATTTTTTAAGGTTGGGTTTTTTATTTGACCCCTAAACTCGAAAGTGGGTTAACATGTACATGGGACTTGGAAGGCATTTGTCAAGGTCCAAAGGATTTCCAAGGTGAACTTTTTCCAAGCTTTAAAGCCTGAATCTTTACTTTTCATACTCTATTTCTTATGGATAGTTAATTAGTATCTTATAAAATGTTGTCATTGCATAACTCTATGAGTCATTATAGGACAATTAGATGAATTACTACTATAAAACTCATTCTTTACTTTTATTTGGTTTCTGTTAGAGCATATTCCTATGCTAACGTTGTGTCTCGTGTATTGTATCTAGTCAAGAGCTTCTGTGTGAGTTAGTTAGTCATCTGGCCGGATCACATGATCCGCCGGACCAGTTGATACGGCGGACCAGATGGTCTGCTAGTGATCCGCTGGCTTATGACTAAGTAACTATAAATAGTTCGTGTTAGAGAGAGTTAGTCAGTGCTGTCATTCTACTACTCTTAACTGTGTGTAAACTGAGTGTGTTTCTCTCTCTACATTGTATTCTCTAAGTGAATCAATAAAGCAAAGCTTTATTTACATCTTGTTGCTATTCAATTACCGAATCATGCAGTAGTAAGATCATCTCGTGGTTTTACAAGTGGTATCAGAGCAATCCTGCATCTGGTCCGCCCGACGAGCAGTTTGATCTGCCATTTGATCCGCCAGGCAATCTTCATCAGTCTGATCCGCGACAGTTGCAGCGTACCAGTTTTGATCCGCCGTACCAAAAAAACTGATCCGCCGTATGAAATTTGGTCCGCCGGACGAAATCTGATCCGGAATCTGGTCCGCTAGTACAAATCTGATCCGCTTCGGTAATTTGATCCGGAACTGGTCCGCTGGTAGTATTTTGATCCGCCAATGTGTGTTGATCCGCTGGCAGAAAACATACCTTCACTAAAACTGACGTAACTTGCAAACCGTTTGGAGTTACGGAACCCAATACCAGCCAAAACGTTCGTCTTTCCGAGATCTAGGACGTGTACCCGCCTACGGCCAGTACCGTCAAGTTTTGACCCCCAAAATCCGCTTGGAAGACGCCCGTTTTTTAGTTTTAAGTTTTCGCGTTCGGTATTGAAATTTCAAAATGAGCGACTTTCACGCTTTTTCAGCTGTTCAATCATCAAGCAAGCCATATTGAACTATGATAACGAGATAGGAACAACTCAGAAAGTTCCTAAGTTACTTCGATTGGAGGATTATGAGAATTGGAAGCAACGATTTGAATCATTTGTTAATGCTCTTGACATTGATTTGTGGATTTCTATTGAGCAAGATTATACATATCCTAAGAAAAATGGAGAACCAATTCCACGAAGTGATCTTGATGAAGATCAAAGGAAAGTTTATGCCAGAGAAAAGAAAACTTATGCAAATCTCACAATGGCATTACCAAGAGAACTCTTGCATCAATTCAAAAACTGCACAACATCAAAAACCTTATGGGATGCATTGAAAGATAGATGTGCAGGAAACGAGCAATATAAGAAGAGTCGAAAGAAAGTTTTGTTAAAGGAGTTTGACAACTTCCAGCATTGTGAAAAAGAGAGTATTGCAGATTTGATTTCTAGATTTTCTCATCTGATTAATGAACTCGATATTGTAGGAGTCCAGAAAGAAAAAGATGACTTGAAGGAAAAATTTCTGGAAGCCTTACCGGAAACATGGGAGAATTTTGTTATGATGCTTTCTAATGATCCAAATTATTCAAGTTGGACTTTCAATCAATTGTTAAGCAAGTTACAAGCTCAAGAAATGGAATTACTTGTAAAGAAGTCAGCAATTCCATCGGTTCAAAATCCTGCAGTTTATTTTGGAGAGAATTCTGCTACTGCTCATGCTAAAGCCAAATCAAATTCTACTTCAAGCAGTAATCCACCAGTAACAGCATTTCTTGCTGGAAAATCAGATAATGGTGGGTATTCTTCAGGATGCAGTTTTACTATTCCTGCTAAATCATCAAGTAAGTCAACTTCTAATCAAGCAACAGAAGATCTAGCTGCTTTGTTATCTGCTTTTATATCTTCATCGTCTGGGTCGATTTTCGGTCAAGTTAGTGATGCTGGTTTAAGTGGAACTGAGTTAGAACAGCTGGATGATGATCAGTTAACTGAATTAGATTTGCATTGGCAATTTGCAATGATGGTTGAAAAAGGAAGACGATTTATCAAGAAACATGGAAAAAATTCTTTTGTTCCAGGAAATAGGAAATTGGGTTTGGATAAATCTAAAGTAAAGTGTTACAATTGTTCCAAGGTTGGACATTTTGCTCTTGAGTGTTCTCAATCGTCATCTGATAAGAGTAAATCTGATAAACCTGACGCAAAAGCTATGATATCTCAAACCGAAGAAGGTTATGATTGGGCTAAAGATTTTCCAGATGAATCTGCATTCGTGGTTCATTCTCAAGACAGTTATGCATTGATGGCAAATATTGAGGTTGAATCGAGTGGGTATATATCTGAGACCAGTAAATCTGCTTCAAGTCATTCTGATTCCGAAATGAGTGGTTATGAATCCGTGTGTGAATTTTGTTCACAAAAGGATAGTCGAATTAAAGGTTTGATAAAGGAAATCGAATGTCAATCTGTTGAAATTAAACGAAAGGATGAAGAATTGGAGAGTTTCATCAAGAAATGTCAGGAATTTAATGAAGTTTGCAAAACAAATGCAGAGTTACTCAAGGAAAAGAGTGTGTTGGTGACAGAATTAGCGAATGTTCAGAAACAATTGTCAGAAAGCTGTATACAGAATGATCAACAAAAGTTACAACTTCAACACGAGAATGATGAGTTCATGTCAAAAATTGTCAAGCTTACTTCGGTCAATGAAAAGCTGGTCAAGGAGGTTGCAGAATATAAGTCTCAAGCTCAAGATGTTAGTGAAGATTTTGAACAATTATTTCAAAAGTCTATCAAAAAGGTTGAAGTGCTTCAGACATCGAATGATGAACTTCATAAGGCATTGAATGAAGTTACTGCTGATAGAACTCAATATCAGATTGTTCAGTCTGAATTGCAAGATACAATCACTTCTTTGAAGAAAGACAAAAATTTATTAACAAGGAATATTGAGATATATAAGGAAAGAGTGGATAAAATTACCAAAGAAGTGCTTGCTGCTCATGATGGGATGAGAAGAGAAAAATCAATTGTCAACACCACATCTGAGAAATTGATTCAATCAGAAAAAGTTCTTGCTGAAGCTCAGAAGATCATAGCTGATTTGAAAGTTGAGATTCTAGATCTCAATCGTCAATTGCATAACTTGAAGAATTCTCATTCTTTTACAAGTTATTTGTGTCAAGACGATAACTTCAAGAAGGTATTTGGAGGTGATGATTTTAATCAAATTCCTCATCCAGTGATTCAAACAGAGTCTATTGTTGATTTAAGCACTCCAGTGGTAAAACAAGATTACTCTGATTTTGTGTCTGAGAATTTGGAGGCGAAGCATTCAAAAATTGGCAACAAAAAGGTTACCTCTGCAACATCTGATACCCCTCTGTTTGTTAAGTTTGTTTCAAGTGAAGGTGGTGTGTTTGACAAAGAAATGTCTGATGGCGAAAAAGTTGAGAAGAATGAAAAGAAGTTGAATGAAGCAGAAGTGGATGCTAAGTTGGTTGAAGAAAACAATTTGAAAGGCATTAAAGCTATTTTACACAGTCTGCTAAATCTGGTTCTTCAGGGGCTACAATAGATGTTTCTAAATTGCCTGGTTACAAACAATCTGGGTTGGGTAGTAAAGGCAAGAAGGTTCCAAAGCAGCAGAACATGCCAAAGACGGTTAAGAAGGAAAAGAAGGACACAAGCCTGGAGCAAGTATATCATCTAGCTCAAGTATTCATTTCAACAATGGAGAAAGGATTTGGAGGAAAGCAAAAGAAGAAAGGTTCATCTGTAAGTTCACCGAACGAATCTTCTGCATCTGGTTCTAATGCTACACCTCAGAGTCCTACTTCGAAATGGGTACATTCTAACCGATTTCAAGTTTTCGATGATGTTTCTGATGAGTCTGATTTTTCTGATAAATGTCATCCCGTTCAGGACAAGTCACAATTTAAACGTTCATATCGTTTGTGCTATCAATGTCGCCAAGAGGGACATATAGCACAGAATTGTCCTGTCACTGTTAAAAGGAAATTTTCTGGAAAAACTGCCACGATAATTGATGAATCTGGCAGAATTTTTAATGACTCACCAACATCACATTTTAAATCAATACATTTCAAAAGTGAGTCTAGTGTTGGTGATTCATCACAAGATGATGTTTCTGTACAAACTGCACCTGCAAAGATGCAGTGGCGACCTAAGGTGGTCAGTCAAGCTGCAACTGACTTTGTGGAAGACACTGGTCGACCAGAAGCTGTGTGCTTCGGGTCGTTTGAGTACTAATCATTTAAACCAGTGTACAGGTATTCCTAGAAGACCCGTTGGTGATTGCAAAGTTGCTGATGGAGGAGTATTCTGTGTTCTTAACTTCAATTGAATGCTTCATATTTCTACACTGAATTTTTCTGAAAGCTTAAACTGACAAGGTATCAGTATCGATTGGTCAATTTTCTTTCTTTTACATTTTGTATGTAGGTTAGGGGGAGAAAATTGAAAAGCCAAAAATAGCGTCTTTTTGTTTTTGTTTGTGTTAAAATGAAAATCCAAAAATAGAGTTTTCATTTTAAGGGGGAGAAATTGGAAAATACAAAAACATCGAAAAACAGAAAAATACAAAAACATTAAAAAAAAGGAGAAATTGTATCCGACATGATTGGGAAATGATGGTACATTGGCTTACATGTCTGACTCATGGATAAAATAGATGAAAAAGCCATAAGATCATTGTTTGATGTACTTGGTAGGCTCGGCATTAAATCAGAAAGTATTCAGATGTGATAAACACTAAATACTAATGCTTGACCATGTGGACAACATCTTGATGCATATCTCATGATATCTAAGAAAAGATATATGAAAAAGAAAATGAGAAGTCACTGTGTATACATGTGTTCATTTTGCAAAGATTTAAACTTGTTTGATTTTCTTTATTTTGTCAAACGATCGGACTTTCTCTGCGTGTCGAAAGACCGACCTGATCGTTGTTCGTTTGACGTTCTGCTTTATTTTCTTTGGTGTTTCGTATAACTCATCGGACTTTCTCTGCGTGTACGGGAGTACCGACCTGATTGTTGTTGGGTTATACAATTTCAACTTGTTTTATTTTCTTATTTTGTTAAATCCGAGGCCTTATCTGCGTATCGAAAGATCGACCTTAAGGTAGACGATTTAACGTTCTTATTTCTTTTTGCATGGAACACAGTTGACTGATTCATGAATACAATCATTATGTGATTAAATCACAAATGAAATCACAAAGTGTGATATAAAAAGCCAAAAACATATCTGAGTATGGTTGATAGTGTGGGGTACACTGGTCAATGCAAATCTAATCAATACAATAACATATCCAGATGGTATGAGTATGATTGTGCCTGAGTTTAAGATGGACAAATTATACCAGTAATCGACATGACTTGTGTGCTGAAGTAGTTGAAATTGAAGTGTAGTTCAGCATGTCATGATCAATATGATCCCAGGTTGTGATCTTTCTCGCAAAAGGCAAAAATAGTGTGTGATTCAGTATTTCATTTCTGTTTCATATCTGAAAATTCAAAAAGATTTTAGGTGTGTTTTGATATAAAGTTTCAAAAAGCCAAAAAGATTTTGTTTCTTATTTGTTTTCGACCGATCGATACTTGATACAAAATTCAAAATTTCAAAACTATATCTTGGATTCTCGAAGAGAAGTTTTGCGCCAAGATTAAATTAATTTTCAAAAGAAAAGGAAAACCGCGTTTCTGTCTTCTGAAATTGCAGGTTATCTGAGTGAGACGATTCAAGCATGGTGAAAGGGGGAGTATGTTATATCTTTCACAAGTGGATCTTGAAGTTCAAAGATGATTCAAGATTGATCCAGCCATGTGAGCTCTAATTCTGACAAGATTTCGAGTTGAAGATCAAATGCAGTCATGCTGAAGATTGAAGACTGAAGTTGAGTTAGAATATAGATACACTACACGTTAAGGGGGAGTTTGTTAGAGCATATTCCTATGCTAACGTTGTGTCTCGTGTATTGTATCTAGTCAAGAGCTTCTGTGTGAGTTAGTTAGTCATCTGGCCGGATCACATGATCCGCCGGACCAGTTGATACGGCGGACCAGATGGTCTGCTAGTGATCCGCTGGCTTATGACTAAGTAACTATAAATAGTTCGTGTTAGAGAGAGTTAGTCAGTGCTGTCATTCTACTACTCTTAACTGTGTGTAAACTGAGTGTGTTTATCTCTCTACATTGTATTCTCTAAGTGAATCAATAAAGCAAAGCTTTATTTACATCTTGTTGCTATTCAATTACCGAATCATGCAGTAGTAAGATCATCTCGTGGTTTTACAGTTTCTCATACTTATTTCCTTTTCATGTGATTGTAGACGTTTGCTTCTTTACTTTATGTTCTTTACTTTGTTGACCACTTTATTGTGAACATAGAAATACAAATGAAATCACCGCATTTTTTAATATTTTACACTTTCACTTTGCTTTAACCATTATTATTATTGGTTTTTGAATTTTGCGTTCATTGCTCGATTATTTACAGGTTTTTTCCACGAAGCGAGATTAATTGTGCATTATATTTGTATGTCTTTTTCTCAGCAGCTTCAGACCCGGGCTTAAAAAAAATCATCGAATTGAACCCGCCGCGAAGCGCGGATCGCAACATCTAGTATCATATAAAAAGACTATAATTACTAAAAGTAATTAAATTAGCATTTCATTAAACTAAAAATTACAAATACTAGAACGACAATAATTACTCCCAATCCTAATGTTTTGTAACATCCTCTTGTCAGTTGTAGTTGCGACTCACTTAGTTTTTCGGTTAGTTATATTTAGAACTGAAAATATTTTTTCTTAATTTTTGATTTATTTCTTGTAGTTTCTTTGCTTGCAACTCCTCCATCATTTGTAGCTTCTCCGCATTCATCTCATGCAACCTCCATCAAAGACACTTCTTATCTTGTGCTTCGCTTTGGTTTTTTATTCATTTCATTGAAGTTGAAAAATAGCTTCTTAATTTGGTCATCTCTAATGCTTTGCGAAGTTGATGGCGTTTTTTTATCTTTGCTATGGTGTCTTTCAAGTTCTTCAAACTCAACAGGAAATTGTACGTCCGACGAGAAAGTGATACCGGTTATTTCAACGGACGTTTTCCCTTGTTTCGTTGACTCGAGGTTCAGTTGTTGGTAGAGGAACCGTAAGCCACTGGTGGGGGGGGGGGGGGGGGGCTTTTAACAACTCTCCATGTTGGCTGATGAGAAAAAGCGGATTTCATCACCCTTTTATATTGGACTTGTGCCGCTTCTCTCTGCGTACTCACAAGGTCAAACTGAGAGTGAAAGTCTTGAACACTTAGATTTGTTTAATTTTCTTTATATAATCTCAAATACTTGGGCTTTCTATGCGTGTCTACAAGACCGACCTGATTGCTAGGTATTTGAAGTTCTGCTTTATTTTTGCATGACTCATCAAGGATGATCAAAGTCATTTAATATAAGGGTCTTACCTTAAATCACATACAACAACGAACAAAAATTGATTCCCAGACCTGCAACCAAAAAAATAAGAACAATCAGCGAAACAAAACCAAACAGGCATAAACATAAGCATACTTTCTTCACATCATATGGTAATTGTTTTTATGTTTTTTTGTCTTAATTATATGTTAACAATTGTCATGAAGGAAACTAAAGCACTGAATCGTGTAATTAGAAGATAGCAACAGGAAAACAAATGTCATTATGGGCTGCAAATTAGGTTTATTCAATTAGGAGAAATAAACAAAAAATAGAATACAACTAAAACATACACCTAAATCACTAAACATAACTAAAGAGTAAATTTTGTAATAAGAGAAGGTCTCAAATTCTAATTTCACTTTTAAACCTTTAAAAATACTAAAATTGTCATGTTTGTTTTTTTTACGTTTTAAAGTCACCTTAAATTAACAAAATTTATCTCCATTCAAAGTACAGAACTTCACAAATGTGTATTTGTGCCTCTGTACATATGAGAACTTGTCATCCTAGTTCAATGAAAAACTATGTCATATCTATGTTTTAGTTTTCACATTCATCCAGTGGCAGACCCACTAAGGGCCCAGGGGTAGCGCCCGCTACCCTTGAACTTTTACCCGACGTGCAATTTTTTTTTATAGGTTTTCGGTTTTTCGCGACCCCTGAAACGAATTTTTCGCGACCCCTGGAAGAAGTTTTATGGCTTTTACTTAAAAATATGATCAAAAGCCCCTTAAAAATATGATTAAAAGCCCGTTAACTACCTACAAATTTTTTCGGGGCCGCTGCCCCCGAACCCTCGTTAGTCCCCGTTACCCCTGATATTCTTTCCTGGATCCGCCACTGCATTCATCATTTTAGAAATGATCTGTAGTATTGTAATAGTAGGAAACTTATAATCCTACAACATCATAAGCACACAAAATCTAAAAAAATAAAAATAAAAAAAATAAAAAAAATAAAACAGTTAATTTGTAGTACAGAAATGAGAAAATTTATATAGAAAAATCGACCATAAAATGCAAGAAAATATCATATTACTCACCAAGAACATCCTTAACTAAATCCATACCCAACTCACAATCACCATCAACCCGATTGAAAATTCGAAGAAAAAAAAACATACCTGAACTTAAAATCTCGTCCGCTCTTTCAAAATCCGAACCACACCTTCTGTTCGTACCATCAGAATTAAACTTTAGATCAATTAGAATTGAAATGACAAATTTGATAATTTATAAAAGTTAGCGAAGATAACCGATGCATTTGCAAATCTACAGAATTGATATGCGTTCGCAGAGACAGATTGCAAGACTAAAATTAACCCCAAACGCATAAATCATACCTTAGATAGAAGCGATGGCACAGACACATTGCAAAAGAAAATTAGGGCTTAAAGTCTGCAAGTTTATCCACATGTGTTTATTTTCCTGAAATCTTCAAGTTTATTTTCTTAAAATCTTCAAAAATTTAGGGCTTGAAATCTTCAAGTTTCCTGATCGGTATATTAATAACAAAGAATATATTATGATGGTTGAAATCTTGAGAAAATTAGGGCTTGAAAGCGATACCATACCTTTAATCAAGTAGAGACGCGATTCCGAGGATGATCCTTCAACGCTTGAAGATCGGCAGAGAAAGAGAGCGTCGAATGAGTTTCTGATTTCGCGATTAGGGTTTTACGTCTTTTATGGTGTATTTCAGGTTATAAGGATCCATATGAGATCCGCGTGAATTATAATTTGGCCGGTGAAAGTTTTTCGAAATTCCCCAATGTTAGGGAAATTCAAACTACTATGTTTACAATTGGGAGGGTTGTAGTGAAAATTTTTTGTTTATTATATAATAAAAAGATAATAAGACATGGCCTTTTTATGAGAACCTAATATATCTTGTTATCTTTTAATAATTAAATTTTCATATCTATACACTTAATAACTCGAATCCTTATCAATGATGAGGAAAATACAACACTTTGCATGATGACGGCGTCCATCTGAGGATAACTTCAATTATAACTAGTTCACATATAGCTAGAATCTTAGTTTTTTAAATTTAAATAAAAAAATGGTAGCGACAAAATTCATTAAAAAGAATAAACAATCACACATAATGCATAGCTTCCACCTCACCCTTAGACATTCCAGAGGGCAGGAATAATAATATAATAAGAAAATAAAAACGTAAGCTCAGAGATCATCACAGATAATAATTAAATCCTATATTAAAAAAATAGAACAAAAAAAACGTTAACACACAAAGACTCCAAGACAAACCTGGAAATCATTTCTTTAATGTATATGTTAATTAGCATTTTAATTAGCATATTAATTTGTTTTCTTTATTATCCATGTGATGTGGTTCCACAATTAATTTTCAACAAGGATTAAGCTGGCACCCACAAGGCAACAGAGTCAACTCTTCAAAATGTCAACTTTCTTTTTCGTTTTCGTTTCTGTTTATCGTTTGTGTATAGGTATATAGATGCAGGACTAAACACAAAAAGCTACTTTGCTTTTTTATGAGTATTTTATGTCCTTTCGTGTTTACATTAAACAAGTAGGTATCATCCACGTCTTCCAGCGGACAATTCTGTAATTTTTTTACGCATGGATAGACACTACTACATGATTGATTATGATACATCGAGGCGTTTCCATATACGTTGCGGCGGGTGGTTTTTGAAGAAAAAAAAGTACTATTTAAAACGTATTCACACCGCAACCAAAAACATGATATGGATAGGAGAAAACAAAAGAAAGAAAATTGATGTTACACATATTTGAACCCATGCTACTTTAAACTTTGAATATACATGCACAAATTTGTTATTGTGTTTATATGTGTGTTGAATGTTATAGTTGATTAAGCTTCGAAGAGTATCACAATCAACTTAGTACTAGTTTAGCATGTTTTAGACCACACTAATCAAGTATGTGAACAAAAGATGCATCATTATTTGAGAGCCTTTATAGATATTGTAACATCCATTGCCCACATTCACACATCTTTTTCGATAAGTTCGCAAGACTAAACCAAACATATTGCGTCAAGTTTCATATATATGGTGCATGAACATACATAATCCATTATTCGGTTTTAGGATCGCAACCTATGTGCTTTGATCTCCAAAGCATCACTACTGATTATGTCACACCCTGAACTTTTAGGAATGGAGGCGTGTGACGTCATGAGGTCATAGTCGTGAGTACATAGAACAACATCTACCAAGTTATATTGAAATACTTGAAATACGTACATTACATTTGAAAACCAAATATGTCACCATAAATGCAGCGAAAAATAAATTAAAACGACACAGTCTTACAATACCCAAATAGAAATTGTTTTAGAAGCATGATGATCAAAGTAGTAATAAGAAAAGAGTTCATAATTTATTTAAGGCAAATGTGACCATGACTCCAACCAAATGCAGGCCCTAAGTTTAGACGTCCTATTTGCATACCGATCATGACTTAGTTACCTAAGAAATACACGTGTTTAAAACTATCAACATAATGTTGGTAAGTTCACAGGTTTAAGACTCTACAAATAAATTTGTAAACAGTTTATGGCATACAAGATATTATAATAGTCATCGTGGTTGTAATGATTAACATGAACCTTGATTTCAAACACCAACAGATTTACCCACTTGTGGCATCTTCTTCAAGAATACCGAATGGAACATAATAACTGACATGTACTTATTGACTATAACCATGGAGTCAGGATTGGAGAGACTAATCATAAGTCGGGTTGTCAACCAAAATAGATCTATTCACTAGTTATCGTTTCATCAAGAACTAATCGAAATCAACTAATAGTGGGATTTTGTGACAAAACGTTATGTAACGAGTTGTACTCTAATATGAGCATGAAAAGAACATGTAATCATACGTCTATACACTTTGGCCATAATATCAAGTATAAAGTTTACTTGTATTATGATTTCTCCCCCAAAGTATTTAAAACAGTTTAAAATAAAGGGGTCGTGATACTCACCTGATACAGGTGATGAACGAAAGTTGTATCGCCCAGGATGCATGTAGTAAGTAAACGATGTCCTAATAATAACTAATAAGACAGTTTTAAGGTCTTGATTCAATTGAGTAACGATTAGTCACCCAAGTGATCCCAGTCAAGTCTTGACGTAATATTTCCATTTATATTGTTGGAAAGCCCGATTGGAATATTTATTGTTCAAATAAATATTTAGGTTGGTATTTATATTTATATTCAAATAAATATATAATATGTAGAAATAATTATAAGGTAAATAATTATTCAAAGCCATGAAAATATATATGTATATATGAATCAAGTCTTAAACATTAATAAATAATAAAGTATGTTTATTATTTAAACGTTCATAAATACGTATATTTTTTACTAAGCGATAAATACGCGATATAATTAGTTTTCTTTAAAAAATAATAGTGCTTAAATGAAATAATTATCGTTTTAATATTCGTAAGGTTCAAAATATTAGCCTTTATAGTTTTAGGAAATTAGTTGCCGGTTTTACCGGTAATTGTCGTTTTTATCCGGTTTCGTCTCTACAACTTTTCTTATGACACAAGGGCATCCAAAATACTTTGATAAATATTTGGAATGATATTTTAGGCATTTTAAGGATTAAAAATGTCGGTTTGGTCGGTTTGGATATAATTCACCAAAATTGAGTTTTATTGTCGCGTATAACACCGTTTTGATCATGGTTTCTTTCCTACGCAACGTTTCCCAATTTTGGTTATCATAGCTCGTAAAAGTACTTAAAATAATTATAAAATGTGCCTCAGAACAGATCTGGACCAGCTGTCGTTTTTGTTAAGATTTTTAGTTAATTTAAAAACATGCCTAAATGTTATATAAAGTATCTTGTTGTCAAGTTTCCATCAAAACCATGCTTAGAGCTTTAACCAAACTCATTTAAAATCTATTTACCCATGAATTTTAAGGTCTAAATTGTATTATATAAACCAAGTTGTATAAACGTAACCATAAACTCATGTTTATGAGTCTTTTAGACAATTTCAATAAGAATAGCAAATATAGTTCCTAGGTCTTTTATTTAATTTCATCAACTAACATACTTAGATGTTAGGACTTTATTTTATATAATTAACATGATTTATATTATCATGGATTCAAGAACCTTTCTTATTCAAGTAAGCTCTTATATAAAGTATCTTGTTGTCAAGTTTCCATCAAAACCATGCTTAGAGTTTTAACCAAACTCATTTAAAATCTATTTACCCATGCTTAGAGCTTTAACCAAACTCATTTAAAATCTATTTACCCATGAATTTTAAGGTCTAAATTGTATTATATAAACCAAGTTGTATAAACGTAACCATAAACTCATGTTTATGAGTCTTTTAGACAATTTCAATAAGAATAGCAAATATAGTTCCTAGGTCTTTTATTTAATTTCATCAATTAACATACTTAGATGTTAGGACTTTATTTTATATAATTAACATGATTTATATTATCATGGATTCAAGAACCTTTCTTATTCAAGTAAGCTCTTAGACAAAATCTTAAGGGGTGTTCTTGAATTCCTTTAAACAAACATTAACAAGCAATATTATTTATGAATCTAAAGTTAGCCAAAATCGAGAGGCAAGATCATGTTCATCTATTGAACTCATTTAGACATTCAACCTTAGTGTTTTCTTGCAGTCCTTCAACAAAATAAAACATCATGGATCAAGGTTTGCACACAATACTCCCAAATATGCACTAGCTCACCATTTGGCTTCTTGATATACTTACCCACATGCCACATGTGGTATTTTTAAGCTTTAGAAGCCCCATCAATGTGTTTAGATCAAAATATATATTATTCTACTAACATTATTCAAGGGTTTCATCATCCTTTAGAGATTCAAGTTTTAAAATAAAATGAAGAAATCATCAAGACTTGTATGGGTTCCTTTGGGTGTTTTCGAAAAAAGAAACAAGATGGAAGAAGATATGATGGAGCTTACAATAGTCCTAAATTCTTTGATGATTTTGATTACTCCTTTGGGTTCTTCAAGATATACGATGGAGAGGTGGTGGTGTGGCCAAAGTTTTGTCGTGACGGGTTGTAAGTGGTGGCGGTTGTGGTGTTTGATGGTGAGGTGGCGGTGTTTGCTTAGTGGCCAAAGGTGGGAGGGGCGGTGATTGTTTGGGAGGCCAACAATGGGAAGGAGGGGAGGGGGTAAGGGTGTTGTGTGTTATTAACCTTTGGTCAATACTTAGGTTTAGGAGTCCATAGTACCATTACAACTCAATTGACATGATAAGTATCTAGAATCTTATTAGGCTTGTGTGTATTAGAGGGATCTAGGTTGTCATGTTAATTGTTTTATAAAAACTACAAGTAATTCGTGACCTATACTAGCATGGTAGAGAATTTATATAAATTAAAAGGTGGTGGGTATTTGTTGCAATTGGGTCGAAAGGGATTTGGGTCGGTTGGGTTGGGTCGAAAAGAGAGAGGAAATGGGTGGGTCGGTTTGGGCTGACGGTGAGCCCATTCGAGAGAAAAGAGTGCGGTTGGGCTTGCTGGGCCGAGGGACTAGACCAGGGGGTTAGGCCGGATATTTGGGGCACCGGTTTAGGTCGTTGGGTCGAATTCCGGGCTCTGTTATTATATTTTTGGTTATTGGTCCGAGTCGGGCCTAGTTCGGGTTTTGGGTTCGAGTAGTGATGAAACGATTTGTTTTTTGAATGAGACGGGTTTTTCTAAATAAGTCTTGACGTCCAAATAACGATAATTGTTTTTGTTTCGTTACGAAAACCATAACATGATGACGGGTAATTATTTACATAAAGTTTCACATTTAAGGATTTTTGTGTGGGAACGGAAATAAAAAGGTCTTAATTAAACGATGGCCTAAAATAATTTACGGTGGTTGATGTATCATTTTATGATACCGGTTTTGCAAACAATATAATTAGTCATTTTCAAATACACGTTTTTCTTGTTATTGAAATTCTACATTTTCATGAATAATTTCCCTATAGTTGCGGGTAGATTTTTCAATATAAACGCAGGAGTGTCTAAGGCTGATTTATCATGCATAATCTTTATCATTAATTATATTAATTGAATTAAATACACGGATATATATATATATATATATATATATATATATATATATATATATATATATATATATATAGTGAAAAGTTCATTGTAGACACCCCCATAAGTGTAGACAGGTAGACACCCTTTTTCACCATTAGATCTCTAGATCTAATGGTTGTGATTAATTTTCTTTTTTCTTTTTTTCTTTTTTCTCATTAATTAGAAACTTTCACATATGAAAAAGAGCTATTTCACATGCGAAAGTGTCTACAATGAACCTCACCCTATATATATATATATATATATATATAGTCAAAGTAGTGGGTTTGACCTTGAATTTTATCAGGTTGTCACAGATTCTTAAGGACCTCATTATAGCCTTAATTCGAGTCATTTTGGTGAATACATTCATAGTCAATATGAATGAATCTAGGATACAATCACTATTGGTAAAGATGTAGTCAAATAAATTGATAGTCAACAACCATGGCAATACCCATTCTACAAGTGATGTATGATCCCTTTGTTTTTTTTTTTCGTGAAACTAAATGTTCAACACATTGAAGGTGGTAGACTCATCTACATGTCCTTCATAAATCTCCCTAGATTTATCATCTACAATAACATATATTGTAATCTATAATAACATATCTTGCTTTCATACAATTCACACTTGTAAGTCTCTATTATATTGAACACATCAACATTATGCCATATATTGTATTAGTGTAGTTAAATATATACACTCTAACATACATGGTTAACACAATCATCTTTAACCTTAATTAAGTCATGAAACAAATCCTTAAGTTAGTCTTTATAAATTCATTCTTGCACTATCCATTGAAAATGATATCCACGACTTAAATTGGTGGGTAATGAAATTAAAATTTCCATATAACATTTATTTTGCATAGATTATACATAGTTTTTTTCCTTAAAAATATATTAAAGCCTTTTATAATACATATGCACTTACAACATCACAAGTTGTAGAAAAATATGCAAAGTATCTTATTAGAAGTTTAACAGATATATAGATGATATGTCGACACAAAGTCCTTCATCATGTCATATCATGACTATAATGTCTCTAGACTCGTCTAAGAGACTAATATTCCATGTATGCACCACTTCAACTATTGAGGTTCTCCCTCATTGGTTCCCCCACCATGCATGAATACTCCAAGACGACAAGTTGTTTAAATATTTTAACTACTCTCAAATAGTAAAACTAGAACAATTATGTCCAAGAACAACACTAAGTTGTTTTGCATAATAAAATTTCTTGAAAAACCCATAGTCTAGTAACTAGTGTTATGTCTCGCGTAACAAACCGTTTTAATTTATATAAAATTAACAAATTAACAAAGTTAGTATAAATATCAACTTTTAAATGGTTTAAAAGCCTTATTTTTAAATTATGATTTGTATTTACAAAACCAAAATCCAAGAACGTCCAAAGTTTTTAAATAGATTCCCAATGTGCATGTTAATGAAATTAAATGTTTACATAAACCGTTTATGGAAAATTCGATTCTTTATACAAAAATAATGTCTAACACCATTCTAGACATTAGCCTATGTTAACGTGTGCGTATGCGTTATATATATATATATATATATATATATATATATATATATATATATATATATATATATAGGGTGATGTTCATTGTAGACACCCCCATAAGTGTAGACAGGTATACACCCTATTTCACATGTGAAATTACTATATTTCACATGTGTTTTCACATGTGAAATTTTCTGAACAATGAGAATAAGGAAAAAAAGAAAAAAAATTAATCACAACCATTAGATCAAGAGATCTAATGGTGAAAAAAGGTGTCTACCTGTCTACACTTATTGAGGTGTCTACAATGAACTTTTCAATATATATATATATATATATATATATATATATATATATATATATATATAGGTAAAAGATCCGTGTATACCCCTTATTTTTTGTAGACCCCGTAGACCCCTTATAAAACTCAATAAAACTCATTAAAACTCACTAAAAATAAAACTCAGTTTTGTTAATTTAGTTTTTTTAATTTGCGATAAGCTAGCTTTTAAGAACAAAAAAAGACAATTAAAAAAAAAGAAAAACGAAAAACATTAAAAATTAAACATTTTAAGACAATGAGTTTTAAAAATCAATGAGTTTAAAACTCAATAAACTCAATAAAACTCAGTGTTGCGTTTAAAACTCATTATTTTAAAACTCATTGTCTTAAAATGTTCGATTTTTAATGTTTTTTGTTTTTTTTTAATTAATTTATTTATTTTTTTGGTTCTTAAAAGCTTATCGTAATAAAAAAAACAAATTTACAACACTGAGTTTTATTTTTATTGAGTTTTATAGGGTTCTACGGGGTCTACAAAATTTAAGGGTTCTACACGGAACCCTTCCCTATATATATATATATATATATATAGGGCAAAGTTCTAGAGAAAACTACCTAATTCTAGAAAACCAAGGAAACCACTTAAACACCATTGATTAAAAATTGTAGGGTCAAGATTGGTTTAGATATTTTAGTCATTTATGAAAATCGTTAATTCAATTTCATTTAATTCGTAAGGGGCAAATTGGTAATAGTGTAATCCCAAATTTTTGAATTTGTAATCACTATCTTAAATTCTGGACGCAATCTCCTAAATCTCCTAAAAATACTCC
Source organism: Deinandra increscens subsp. villosa (assembly GCA_039602395.1). NCBI lineage: Eukaryota > Viridiplantae > Streptophyta > Magnoliopsida > Asterales > Asteraceae > Deinandra > Deinandra increscens. The sequence continues at coordinate 22,610 of JBCNJP010004208.1, forward strand.
AAGATTCATCAAAAGCGACATCATCAAAACATATATGTTACATACGGAAAAAATTGTGCGCCATTACAGACGCAAAATAGGGAAGAAGCAAACTCGAAATCTTCTTGATATCGTGGAGTAATCATCTGTTTTCGTCTGGTTCTTGTTATTCTGTTCACCCTGTTCTTCTGATTACGTAAGTGTAATCATCTCCACATCCCCAATTTCGATGATGAAGAACACAATAATATGAGTTATACTTATGTTACATATGTGTAAGCAAATGTTACATACATATGTGTAATCATAGGTAGACTTGAATTCGATGATGAAGAACACAATGAGATGAATTATACTAAGGTTATGTAACCACATGTTATGTACATAAGTGTAATCACTGGTAGACTTAAAATCGATAATGAAGAACACAATGAGATGAATTATCCGAGGTTACGTATGTGTAATCAAATGTTACATATTTGTAATCGTAGGTAGACTTGAAATCGATGATGAAAAATACAGTGAAATAAATTATACAGATATTACATATATGTAATCACATGGCTTCACGAGTTCATCATGTAGGTTACATATGTGTAACATTTGGCTTGGGTTGAAGGAATGATATCATCTGCTTATTTTTCATGGTTACATATATGTAATCTTACATTTATTTAAGGCCTTACAAGTTGCATGTTTTTTTTTATGATTACATATATGTAACTTCATGGTTACATATATTTAACCTGACATTATTTACAACCTTACATGTTACATATGATGCAATTTCATGATTACACATATGTAACTTCATGGTTACATATACGTAACTTCACATATATACGTATCCTCATTTTTTCGTAGCTTTTTCTTCAATTTGCAGGAAGAAAATGAAGAATGGGTTACGTACGTGAGAAAGAGATAGGAGAGATAATGGAAAATGATAAAGGAAATAAGTCTAAATATGACATTATACTTGCCTTTTTGAATTAAATCTTTAATTAATTGATTAGAGTAATGATAAAATTACATTTCTGTCCTTTTCTATTTTAAATACAAGAAAAAGGCAAGTAATTATCTGATTGGTTGAAACTGGTTTTCTTGGTTTTCTAGATTTAGGGTGGTTTTCTCTTGATCCAACCCCTATATATATATATATATATATAGGGAGAGGATCATTTGAGAACCAATTGGTTTTGAGAACTTTTGAGAACCATTCTGAGCCACTAGTTATCTATAGGGAAATTCCCCCCATGAATTTGAGTGGTCCCCCATGAAAATTAGTGGCCCAGAATAGTTCTCAAAATTAAAGAAAATTATTTTTTAAGTATGAAAAATTAAAGTGTGGTTTTTAAGCATATCAAGTTCAGAGAATTTTTTTAACAATATTGAAAGATATCAGACGAATTATATAAAATTAAGTAAAAGAAAAATGCTTCCTAAGAATGGTTGATGTTAACTTCGATCTAAAGGTTGATTTAAAGATATTATGATAATATTTGGAAATTCGTTGTTGAACAAAAATCTTAAGTTTTAAGGTGGTACCGTATAATCATTTCAATTTCTAATTAAAAGATTATAATAACATTATTATAATGATGGTTATGTTCCATAATCATCTTTACTCAATTCCATAATCATCTGCTTCAAATTTTGACTTTCTAATCAATAATTAAAGAAAATTATTTTTTAAGCATGAGAATATATTATGTTTAGTTTCTTAATAACCAGAGACATAATGATCTTTGGAAACATTTTTTAAGTGGGTGTATAGAATTGTTAGATTAACTTAAAAAAGCAATAGTTTTTCAGATAAAATGTTGTAGATTTAAATCTTTAAATTAAATATACTAAATATAAATACGGTATGAGTAAATATTAGACCACTTTCCTGAATATAAGGATTGTTGTCATTTCCTTGTCCTTTAAAATCTTACTTTTCCCATTTGTAATAACTTTTCAAACCATGAATACGAAAATGTTGAAATATAGATGTTCGTTTAGACAGGCGTCCGCATTTCGTTCCACATATTCATACTTTATCAAAGTATTTATCGACTCTCATTAATTTGATGAAATTCTTCTCTTTATTTTTAATTAATGTTTGAATAATGACGCATAATGGCGTGTTATGTGACAATTAAACCATAATATTATGGGAATATTATGATATAACTTATTATTTTTAGTTATGTCAACTTTGTATATAGTTGAATGTTTGTATATTATTCCCCACTTTGTTTCTTCTCCTTGTTTTTTTATTCACAAATTGAGAAGCTTATAAATTAACTCGCTTTATTACTTAACAAATGCAACACAAAACAATACACAAATATGAGTTCTGATCAGCAACTACCTCTACGACTTCCGACCATAGATTTCTCCGACATAAACAAACACAACCGAGGAACCGTTTTATGGGAATCAACAAAAGCTCAAGTTTTCAAAGCTCTCCAAGATTTCGGTTGTTTTGAAGCATGTTTCAATGAGATTTCATCTGATCTTCAAAGTTCATTGTTTTCTTCCTTGAAGCAGCTTTTCGATCTTCCGTTAGAAACGAAGGTAAGAAATGTTACCGAAAAGATCTATAACGGCTACATCGGACAAGCGAAAGAGGTTCCAATCTTTGAGAGCTTAGGAATTGAAGAACCTGAAAGTTTTGCTAATCTCATGTGGCCTCAAGGCAACACTGAATTCAGGTAATTGCCTAATTAATTATATAATTGTTTTCTTCTTCCATGAATAAACTTTTGCATGTCATCCATCATCTAACATGCCGTGATGGCCCTGAGGACATCCTGGTGGTTAGTGAGGTGTTTCCTAACTAAAAAGTCACGGGTTCAAGTCTCGCCTGGTTCATCTTATGATAATTTTATCCCAAAAAGTCTAACTTTTTAAATCACACAGAAATTCAGACAACCATCTGCTATTGTACCGGATGATCTTATGACTTTTTCAAACAGTGGCTTTGGCTTTTTCCTACTTTGAAGAAGTCAAAGGGTCGTCTGGATCGACCAACCCCCGTTCATAATGTTTGAATAGTTTGAAAAAATCAAATGACCATCCAGTGCAACTTAGACGGCTATCTGAAAACATCGGTGTGAGATTAGTACGTACGTAATATAATGATGTGGGAATGTGTCATGGCTAAAAGAACTAAAAGTTAAAAAGAACACTGACACATCTTATTAACGAATCAACGTTTTAAATTTTGTAACAGCGACAACATAAAAGTTTACTCGGAGAAGTTAAAGGTGCTAGACGAGGTTGTGAGGACGATGGTTCTCGAGAGCTTGAATTTGGAAAAATACATGGATGAACACATGGACCTAACAAGCTATCTTGTTAGAGTTATGAAATACCGAACTCCTTTGAAAGATGAATCCAATATGGGACTACTTAGTCATGCAGATAAGAATATATTGACAATTTTGCAATCAAATGAAGTTGAGGGACTAGAAGTGCAAAACAAAGATGGGGAGTGGTTCAAAGTGAAATTCTCACCAAACAGCTGTGTGGTTATGGTTGGAGAAACCTTCAAAGTAAGTTAACTCAAACTTTATTAATTAATTCCATGTTAAACAATGATAATAATGACAATAAGCTAGCTATTCTCATATACCATTTAAATTTTACATCCATAAAGCGTCCGGAAAATCAGTCGTTAACAAATTGGACGACTATCCGGATTAGCTAGGGTTTTTCAGATAAAACCATCATCTATCTTTCACACAGCTGTTTGGTAAATCGTCAAACGACCGTCCAGATATAGCTATTAGAAATACAATGGAGACCACTACCCTTTAAACGACTATATCGTGAAAAGTTCATCTGGGTTTGATTTGACAAGGGGATGATGTGGATTAGATTTACACATCTATAACACCCTTCGATAAACATAACAGAAATAGCAACGTGTCATGCACAGTAATATCATGACACCTAGATCTATGAATGTAGTTTTTAAACGACTTGGTATTGCTATACAAAAAGGTTTAGTAGCGCAGCTTTTATCTGTTTACCTTCTATCTCTTTCTAAATAATTCGGTTTTAATGATTATTTATCTTCGTAATAAAAAATAGAGACAATATAATAAAGTTGAAGTTGAAGATTGTCAATATATATAATGCAGGTTTGGACGAACAAAAGGTTACATGCAGCAACTCATAGGGTGGTGATGAATGGAGATAAAGACAGATATTCAATTGGTTTGTTTTCGGTTCCAAAATGGGATAAAACCATCAAAGCACCTGAGGAAATGGTGGATGAAGAACACCCTTTGTTCTTCAAGCCTTTTGATTATGGAGAGTTTTTTAAATTCTTCCTCACGGAAGAATATGTTAATGATAAATTTGCATTGGAGAAATATGCTGGTGTTTCAACTGAAAACTTGTAATAATCTATTTTAAAAAAGATTTCATATATATATTCCTTATAAAATATATATAGGGACATGATTAAATAAAAACATTATTTTATTTAAAGACATTTATTTTATTGATTTCTCATATTAAATTTATATTCTTTTATACTGGATTTAAAACACACTACAATTAAGCTGTATGAAGAAATACTAAATCCAGTACAAAAATATAAAATTTAATAAAAAATCATTAAAAATGTGTTTTTAGACAAAATACTATTTTTAGAGGATCTCACCCCCAATATATATTTAATATATCTATAAGGGGTTTATTAAAGACCTTCTAAAAAGTGTAGACTCGTAAACACATATTTTGTATGTGAAATTCGCTGAAGAGAAAAAAAATATAAAAAAGTTTTTTTTTCATCTTTTTAACGAATTTGACATGTGAAATAGAGTAATTTTATATGCAAAATAGGAGTTTACGAGTTTGCATCTTTTAGAAGGATTTACAATGAACGTCCGACTATATTTATATATAATAATGTTTTATAAGTCAGAAAGAGTATATATGAAATCATATTTGTATATTTTATATTATTTATTATTTATTATTTATTATTTATTATTTGTATTATATATTGCGTGTAAATTATGATGTAATTAAAGTCGCATTTCATTTCTTAAATGACAAGTTTGATGTTTATTGGTGTTATTTATACTGCTGGATTCCAAATAATATAGTACCGTATTTGTTTTTATAATCGTATATAATTAATCGCCAAGGAAAAATAGAAATAAAATATAATTGCTAGGCTAGTTTTATAATATACTAGTCGGCAGGCCCGTGCGATGCACGGGCAGGGCTAATGTAAGTCAATGTCAACCAGCGGAAAGTAGCATCATCCATTTAAGTTGATGTATCACCAAATTACAAATGAAACATGTCAAGTTATCAATTACCAAACTATTTGTACAGACTTGATATTCAGTTGACCAGCATGTGGTGAAATCCTCTACCCCCTGCAGACCAACTCGCGGTCCTTGAACATTATGAACCAACTGCTGACGCCACCTTCTTACCATAAGTTTGTGGTGCCTGTATGTCGATATTCCTATACTAATTGTACATGAGAGTTGTATCGAGAAAAGAAGAAGTTCAAAGATAAAAATATCATAATCAAATTCATATATCCATTAAAAATAAATGTCATTAAGATAGGTTGACTCAAGTGATTACTGGTGGGCATATAACCATGCAGAACGGTCCTGAATCCTGAAAACAACACATAAGGTGTAACATCGACAAACTATATGATTAGGATTAGACTTTATTCAAACTAAAAGGAATACCTGACATACATCAAAAAGTGAAGATATACGAACACCTTTTGTTGGATGAGCGGTGAAGACAAAATCAATTGTTTGGTTCTTAAGAGCATCAAACACTTTCAATCTACTTCTTTAGTAACATTACATGAACCCCCACCTTTAGAAGTAGCTTGTGGTTTGGCAAACCTGAAAGTGAGACTATTTAGAATATTAGGAGAATATAGACTTTTATCGAAGTCTTGGTGGACGTATTCCGATTCACATATACTGTATGGGCTCAAGTATTTTTTTTCATCGTCGGGGATCGTTGATAGCATACGATCATTTGTCTCCATATACATGAAACCTTAAACTAAGACTTTGATCTTAGTTTAAGGTTTCATGTATCATGGCGAACAAATCGTTTGTGTCTATAAGTAAGATTTTAAAATACGGGTACATCACTCTAAATACAGCAAAACTATGCCACCATCAGGAGGCAGTAAGTTCTCTTGAACTTATGCCTCATGTATTAATCCTCTTGAACTTATGCCTCATGTATTAATGGTTGGGCATTACAACACTTAAATAATATTTTAGTATGATGTTGAGTTTTAGATATATAAATGTAATAAAGTGATATTTCTAGAAATTAAATGTAATAAAGTGATATTTCTAGAAATTAAGAGGATAATTTCAGCTTTAGAACTAATTTAATCAGTGGCATGTTCTCTTGGTTCTTTTTTTTCTTCAGCAGATCAGTTCCTTTCTATGATGCAGGTATGTCTAATGCCAAAACATCGCTGCACTTAAGCATCATGTATGTGCATATTCTAAAAACTTGAGACGATTTATTATTTACTATATATGATATCGTGTAAGATCATATGGGAAAAAAACTTAGAAAATTAATAAAGAAAACCTGCATGGACCAATAGTTAAAGTGAATACACAACAGAGTTTTGCTTAGTTTAGTAAATAGCAATTGTACTAAATGTATATGGCCACCCTACACACAGTAAACAAAATTGGAAAAGTATGCACATGTCCAAATTCATTTGTTAGCCTCCACCACAATGCACTTACAATTTAGTATAATGCATATTTTAGAATAGAAAGAAAAACAATGCCCATGAATTCAACACTCTGCTATACTTAGTAAACTCTCACACCATTACCTTGTTAGAAAATGTAGCATTAACTTCGATCAATATTTTTATTAATACTTAAAAAAATGATCTACAAATAAATTCCGAACATAATACTCCTTTTATAAACAAAATTATAGTACACCCTTTATTTGGTTAATCTGAATCGGAATCATCTGCGAAGCTGAGAACCATAATACAATCTGCTAAACAAAGTCATATACATAAGCAATCCCATATAAGCAGCGGTAGATTCATGTGATGGTCAGAGGGTGGCTTTACCCCCACTGAGATTCGTCTTGGAAGAATAAAACTTTTGATGTTTTCTAGAAGGCCCCTTATCAAATATCTTAGGAGGTCCCTATTGACGTCTTAATTATCGTTAAATCAAGAGAGAAGGAATTAATTGTTAATTTACAGTGAGGTTGTTTTTTCTTTTAAGAAGCGGAGCCATGGGTGTTTCATAGAGAAAGTAAAAAAAATAGAGAGGAGAAGACGTAGTCTTAAAATCCGCTCTTAAGTTGATTCTACTATTCAATAGCTTTTTGAAGTATAAAGTATAGAACCCGTGATAGTTTATATCACTTTCGGTATGTAAATAAATAACCGGAATTTGTATCATTTAGTAACACTTACGATAAGCATCAACCAGAAGTTAAATTGTCCTTACGATAAGTGTCAACCATAGGTTACATTGTCCATGTACAAAATTATAGTTCTTGTTGTCTAATATAAAGACATGGCATGATCATCCATGCTACCAAATATTTGTAGTTAACTACAAAATGAATGTGTTCTCCACAATGAAAGTGTTCTAGTTTTCTAATTTGAGCACATAGCATGATGTCACCGAGACTTCCAAAGGAGTGATTTTCCAAAAGAGAAGTATATTGCCTGCTATCTTTAGTCTTCTTTCTCTTTGATTTTTTTTTAGCTATTGGCTTCTGCTTCTCTGTAAATTTATTAATGGTGTTAATTCATTTTTAGATATCATAGTAAATGCTATAAGGCATGGTATATTTATTTATACCTTGGTAATTCCCAAGCATGGTTTTTTTTGGTATTTTACCCGCCGATATTGAAGGGGGTTGAATGTGCTTTCATTGTAATTGAGGTACTAATTCTTAAGTTCTTATCTCATCTACACTTTGGTAACTTGAGTGTGGAATGTGCTTTCCTTTAAGTCTCTTGGAGTTGCCAAGAATGTGTTATGTGTTAGTACATTGAATTTAGAGTAAATTTATTTTTCAATTATGTTAATTGTGTCTGGAAGGTTTACTATTTTCGGTGCAATGTCGATGGTTGTTGCTGAGGTAGATTCTAATTGAAGTTTTCCTGTTATCAATGACAATGAAGTTGATCAGGGGCGGATCTAGTGTTGGGAGATCAGGTTCACGGGAACCCACAAAGTTTCGATTTTTTTTAGAAATATATAGAAAAAAGTAGAGGTGAATCCTGATATATAATAGGAGTGAATCCTAACAAAACCAAAAATTGCTTTGGTTAGGTAAACATGTAATAGAAAATGTAATATTCGGATCATATGTAATAAAGTTGGTATTTTGCGAGTATCCGGTGGTACATTTTTTTCCCACCGGAACTAAGCATAGGGAGACAGCCTTTCTTCCCACCGTATGCAACCAAAAGGCCTTTACACTCCGGTGGTACATTTTTTTCCCACCGGATCCAACCATAGGTATATTAACATTTAAATTGCATAATCCAAAACACGTAATAAAAATGAACTTACACGACGTAGGAGGTTCGACGGGTGAGGAGGCGGAGGAAGGGGCGGGAGGGGGGATTGACAGCCAATTCTACATGGCTTTATATACATCATTAGAACCATGTAGAAGCTAAAAATTAAATAAGACGAATTCATTTCCAAGAGTTGCAAGAATTCCAAAGCGTGTGATGCACGGGCAGAACCAATGGCTGCTAATATTTAAGCGGTTGCCCTTCCTCGTAACCTCGATTGTGGAAATTGTTTTAGTAGAACCTATAGTTTAACAATGTTGAATATTAGGTGCAACATAATTAAACTCCAGGCTTTAATTTTTACTATCAAATTTTATCATCCCTGTTTCATTAATTAAAATTTTGATGATATTGGTTTCTGTATAGACTTATTCTATACTCCACCTCATTTTAATTTCTTTTCTAAAATGATCCTTGCAAAGTCTTTTAACTGGTTTTTTCAAACAACTATTAGAGATTCCTATTTTCACTCATCTAATGTGAGTATATTATATCTTCAGCTATTATGGTACTTTTCCTCTTTACGTATTTTGTAATCTTTTTATGCGTCACATTGTACGATTCATTTCATTTCTTTTAAAATCGTTAGTTAATGGGTAAATTCTATTCTTCAAATTCAGTGTAATTTGATTTTTTAAGATTGTGTAATTTAACTGTCAAGCATACTGAATTTGTTACATCTTACCAACTGATATGAGGTTAACGCTAATTTCCAATCTTTGTAGAAGACTTTGTATGTTCTTTATACAATGTTTAAGATTAAATGGTCAGAGCTAAACTTCTTTTTGGTTTATATGGTTTTACTTTGATTAGTACTTTTAAGTTCTTTCGCGATATGTATGCGATTTTAATCCAAATATGTTTAGCTAATTTACATGATATGATTAAACTATAGTATATGCATGTGATCATAATAATTTTGGAAACTGATGAGTATCTTAAGATCAGTAGACGAATTGCACTACGATCTGGATGTTTCTGGAAACCTGGCGTACTGTTAGACCGGCGGGTTGTCGGGTATCTCCGCACAGGATTTGTTTTTGTGGTTCCCGGTTAAGGAAATTCGGGTCGATATACCCAGTTCGGGATTGATTTACTTTGATGTGGGCGTTGTTTAAAGCAATTTTCGTTGGCTTCGTTTGAAACACTAAGGACCCTTTGGTTCGCAGAATGTTTATCAAGGAATTAAAATATTTTAAGGGAATTGAAATTAATGGGAATTATAGCTTTACCTCAGACCACTAAAACCTCCATTTATCATGTACAACTATATTTGTCATTAAAAAGACTATTGTATAGTATTTAGTTTCTATTCTTTGTTCATATAGCTATATTATTCATTTGTAGTAACCTTTAATTAGTTTTGTCCGATAATTTTATATCTATGGTTCCTTGCACCTTTTAAGCTAAATCATATTCAAATTGTGATGTTTGTGTTATGTTATTTCTTCTTAAAGGCATGCTTCAGTTAGGTAAAATTGATAAGGTGGCACTAATAATGTAATATAACATGTTACATATAGTCAAACTGAATAGATTACACATTTTATTCATCACTATTATATTACTAAATATTAGATCATTCTATTTCAACATTACTTACCCAGATCCTTTTACTCTCCTAACAGAATCTCTTTTGAAGATTCTATAAAGACAGGCAACGACAGAATGCTGTGATTTTGTATGTCTACAAACTGGTCATTTGTCGCAGACTTCCTGTTAGTACTAACTGCATAAATAGTGTTCATAATCTTTTGTGGATGTCTTTAATGGGAATAGCAGTCCCTCTGAATGTAAATGTAGCTTTGGAATGACACACTTAACAAACCTTATGTAAGTGCTTATAAGTTGCTAATATATGCTTTTAACTATAAAGATAAAATCAAAATAACGAACCGTCGCAAGGCGCGGGTCGATTTACTTGTATATAACAAAAACAATTCCTGACCCCTGACACATAATTACTGTATTTCGTTCTAACTAATAGCATTTTAACAACACATAATTTCTGCCAATAAGATTGAAACACATAAAAGCACTACTTTTTCTTTTCAACCCACGTTTCTTACTTCTCTGTTCCGGAAAGAAAGAAAGCCAGGCAGAGATAGATAACAGTAACATTTTCATCTACGTTTCTATATGTAGAAGATGAGGGCGGCTGTGAGAGGACATGGCACGGGCGACCTTATCGTTTTCGCCTCCGTTATCTGAAATCTTCGTTCTTTCACACATGCAGGTTTATCTTCTTCTCTCTAGCGCTTTTCTTCAAATTGCTTCTGGCAGTTGCTCCATGGTTCCGTTTTTCTTTTGATTCATCTTAGATTCGATGATAATGTGATCGAATTCAGTGGTCTTTTCTTCTTATAAATTTGATCTTTCTTTTACCCCTTTTGTTTTCTTAGGGTTTTTTATTCGATAGGCTAATCGTTTCTTTTGTCTAGGGTTTTACAGGTCAATAGTTCAACATGGTGTAAGGGGAAAAAACCCTACTTTTGACATGAAATGGTTCTACGTCATTACATAACTGGCCCTAAGGTTGGTAATTTATGGTTAATTGTTGTGTTTGACTTAAGCACGTGTAATAATATCTTTCTTATGGATAATTAGTGTGACCCTTGACTTATAAGCATATCTTATTATATGAAATTATTGTTCTGTTATATCGGACAATTTTTTTTATTATTGTTGTTTCGTTTATCTTGAGAAACTCCGCTCTACAGTGATGAACTAAGCCCATTGCTTTGATAAACTGATATATATCAAGTACATTGTTTACTTTTGTTTGGTTAACTGGAAGTGATTTTACGTTTTTTTCTCACGGTTATTCCCTTTTGATGTGATTGCAGACTTGGAGTGTTCTCTACGGAAATGCAAGTGCACGTGAGTAATCTTTCTTCTGTTTATTTTTTACTAAATAAAAATATTTAAAATAAAACCGGTTTTTAACGGTTTTTTGATTAACCAGTTTGGTAGGTTGGAAATTAGGTTATAAGAAATGGTTATTATTCGAACCGGTTTGGTCAAATAACCGTGTTCGTTTTTTGTTGGGTGTATAATATATGTATTGTAAACTTCAAAACTTGTTTGGTGTATAATATTGTGAAGTAAAATTCCTATCAAAATCTTCGTTGATCCTCTTCATATTCATCCTATCAAGTTCATGATTCAAAACATTTTGTGTTCATTCAATCTTCTACATCTATCTGGGCTTTACGGAACCTTCTGCATCTTTTTTGGTCCATTATATATATATATATATATATATATATATATGTATATATGAACTTGGCTGGTATTTTCTCTTAAAGGTTAGTGTTTTTCTATGGTCCTAATGCTTTAGATTTGCCTTTCATATGACGTTATCAACCTGTATGGTTATAACATTGTGGAGTTTGGCTTTCATCAATTCTATAGCTTTTTAGTTTGCATGACATTTTTAGTTCTCTTTATTTTCTTTAGTTGTCTGTACAAATGTAGTTGTGCAAATACTATTTGTGTTTTCTCAAGTAGGAAGTTAATAACTTTTAAAAACGACACATCATTTAGTGTGCATGTTTACTGTGATTATGAAATGAAAAATCAGTTTTAAAGGTTTCCAAGTCTACCAAGTAGCTCTTTGTCTCTAAATCTCATATTAATTTTTAAGTTACATAGATACTAAAGGGCAACCACTCTTACATAATTTAGGGATACTGTTTTGCGATTATATGGGTCAAAATAGTATTATTTATAGTGAAAACATGTATATCCAAAATAAGGGGTCTCTAATGTTTGGTTCTCATAGCTTAAAAATTATAGTCATTAGGTGGGGGGGGGGGGGGGGGTTTGGATGCAATAGCTATGTCAATGAACTATTAATTTTTTAAAGGTCATAATCAAATACATAATATAGATTTTCAATACGTACTATTTGTATAGGACAACATTTATAAAGGTTTCTATGAAGGAGATAATAAGGGTTGAGAGGAAGAGATGTTTTTGATGGAGGAAAATTAATAGCGTATGATAAAAATAGTTATTTTATTACAAAGTTAACCTCTAAGTTACAGTAGTTTTAATAGAAGTTGTTTTAATAAGATTATAAATTAAGTATATCAACTTTGGATACTCACTAATGTTTCAATAAATAGAAGATTTTAATCATAAAAATATTAAGAAATATCAGGATTCTAAAGATAAATGTAGTGATTTTAATCATAAAAATATTAGGAAATATCAGGATTCTAAAGATAAATGTAGTGATTGAAGTATATTTATTCTCACTACGTCAAAATTCACC
>JBCNJP010004211.1:0-26263 GCA_039602395.1 Deinandra increscens subsp. villosa
AGTACGAACAATAATATTAATAACAACAATATATTGTATATAGAGACTCTTTTGTCATAAAAAAAATGTTACAATTAAGAAAATACAATAAAAAATAGATATCTTGGATGGATATAAAATATTAGAAAAGCAAAACACTAAAAATTTTCATGCTCCACGTTGGTTAAATGTTGCCCCACCGCATCGTGCGGGGTTTCAGATCTATTTCCATATCAAAACCAACTCTTACCATGACACTTAACCATCTATAAAGAACACATCCGGTAATTTATGATCGAAATTGTGTCATGATAACATCACGTATGAGGAAAAACTCTTAATAACAGATGGGTTGTTCCGTATAACCCAAGGCTATTGATGATGTTCAACTGCCACATGAACATCGAGGTTTGATCAACTATAAAAGCTGTAAGGTATTTGTTCAAGTATGTTTACAAAGGACATGACAAGCAGGTTATTCAAATTGGTCAAGATCAGCAAGACGTTGTGGTCAATGAGATAAAAAGATTTCAAGATGCATGTTACGTCTCGCCCCCGGAGTCTATGTGGCGCATTTTTTCCTTCCCCCTTTCTCAAATCCATCCTGCTGTGTTGGCATTACAACTTCATCTCCCTAATAATCAGATGGTTAGATTTAGGGATGATGACATAATGTCTGAAATTGTAGGAAAGAGATAAGAGAACGATGTTGACAGCCGTTTTTGATACAAGCGAACAAATAAACAAATACCGCGTTGTAGTTTGTTCTGCCACTGCAACACGTGAACAGAAGACGAATAACACACTATACACTGTCGCCGCCACAAAGCGCGGGCACACGGCTAGTATATATATATACATACTAGTGGGGTACCCGCGCGTTGCGGCAGGCGGTAATTTATAGCGTGATGCGTTGGTGGCGACTATTAACTAACGCCATACTTGTTTTCTCGTGATATATTATATTTTACATCTAATAGTTTTCTCATTCGTAGCATCAATATTATCTATTTATGTTATTAGCCTTCCACATCACAATTAAATAACAACGCATATACGAATAATGTAAGGTAGGGGTGAGCATGGTTCGGTTCGGTTCGGTTTTTCGGTTCGGTTCCTAAGAAAAAAACCGTTCGGTTTCGGTTTTTTTATAACGGTTCAGTTTTTCGGTTCGGTTCGGTTCTTAATGGACTTGAAACCGAAACCGAATCATTATTTTCGGTTCCGCTTTTTTGGTTCCGTTGTTTCGGTTTTTATACCGTTTCGGTTTTTTCGGTTTTTATACCGTTTCGGTTTTTTCGGTTCGGCTTCATCGATTTTTTCGGTTTTTTGTTCACCCCTAATTGTAAGGTAACTGGTCATTAATGTAGTAATTTGAAAGAAAAAAAATCTGAACACAGGAAGAAGGCATCAAGTCAAATGTAAACTGAATATATAAATAATGGGTGATAAAAACAAATCAGTTTAAAGAAACTATAGACCAATTTTTGTTAGTATGTTTTAGACATTATCTTAGAACGTCTCTGATCTATACAACCTCAACCTGTCACACATACAAATACATTGACCGCCTAGTGTAATTTGTTGATCGTTATGACAGTGATGATTCTTTGCATACAAAAGTAAAGTTATTATACTTTTGATTACATACGTTCCAAAGCCTACAAATGGTTGAGTTCTATTTTACAATAGGGCAACAACTTAATGCTGCTAATTAAACTCAAGCAAAAGAAGCTTCCAAGAAAAGATAAGTCAAACCTCAAAAATATAAAAAATAAAAAACCCTTGAATTCTCTCTAGGTAGCTAGATCTGAAAGATATAAAAAATACCCTCAAAAATATAAAAAATAAAAAAACCCATTAATTCACATGAGGTCACCCACCATTCTTTTGTTTCTAGGTACTCGTAGGTCGATATTTTCTCCATACTCAATTTAAAAAGAAGATGAAGAATTAAATAAAAAGAAGCTAAATTCATTATAATTTGATCCCCTTCACATCAATAGTACATCATTTAAGAATCATCTACGTCTACTTTTAAAAAAAGGGATCATCTATTGATTAACCATCTACTATCAAAGCCTAATCTGACAAACAAATTGATTAAATCAATCAACATAATATACACACGAACGACAAAACCATGCTAAATTATCTCAAATTGCAACCAGATTCATGCTCACTTCATATATACATGAAAACATTTCTTGTGTTTCTAAACAAAAGAAAAAATCAAAATCATGAATTTTTGTAGTATCATGGAAATAAAACTATTTTCCTACCCAAAAGAATACATCCAAAAAATGTATCTCAAGCAAACTTGGGTCACAGTCAATGGATAAAGGAGATTCATTTAGTGGCCCTCTTCTGAAATATCAATATTGACACCACCATAGCAAGTCAGCAACTACTCCTTTATCATTTTCTAGCACCTGCAATTATGTGAGAAAAAATATATTTTAGTGTGTGTGTTTTAAACATACCAGGTAAAGCAATAGGTATAGGTTCATGGAATTCAGTTTTTTCCTACATGCTTATTTATGGTTAATCACCAACAAAATAACAAGCGTTAAACATAAACAAGGAGGGTGGATTATTACCCTTCTAAGAAGGTATGTTTATAGGCATAAAGAACACCATATGCTACCCCAAGAAAATAATACAAGATTAATAATCATACCAAAAACATGCATTTTTCATAATTTTACTCTTTTTTTTCCTTTCAAATGGATTCATTTTTCATAACTTTATGTAGCTTTTATCAAACTTCCAAAAAATTCTTCTAAAAGTTACTTCTATACTGATGGTAAACATGCTAAAATTAGTGCTTTTTGATAGATTGAAGGGCTATAAGGTCCTAAACCTGCTGCTCGGAAGGTTGATATGCGTCAGGGTCTTAGTAATGAGATTTTGGTTCAGCGTCTGTCATTTCCACTTAGTTATGTTTTGCTCCTTAACTTGCGGCGTTCTTCTTTTGAAGATCCAAATGCACCATATGAACTGGAAATTCATTAAAAAATAAATAGCAAATGTATAAATATGTGATTGCAAGTCCATTTTCGAATTCATTTTAACTGATTATTTACACTTTAAAACTTCACTAAAATGTATTTTTTTAAGTATTTACCCAAAGCATCTAAACTAAATCACAAATCAAGTGCTTTAACCTATCAAGATCGTATGTTGAAGGTGACAACCCTTAACAAACACAGAACTTAATCATATTGAATAGTTGTAAATAGCCAATTAAGATTAACAAAAGGCAAAAAAAAAAAAAAACAGTATCAGCATTGCTAGCTTTTCAATATTTCCATGATCCCTGGGTATTGTACCAAAGAATTGACAGTAGACAAGTGACCTATTAAGATGAACCAACCAAAACTTGTTCAAAAAACATACAGCTTAAGTATCATATTGAAAGATTGCTTAGAGAAACAAATAATTTAATAAACATTCTTTATTAACAAAATCACCATTGCAGACAAATGTCAAGAAACTAAAGTAATGTACCAGTAAAAGCAGTCTGATCTATTTTTCCTGCAGAAGTGAAAGATACTATGAGGTGCATAAGAGATACCATCACATTTGTGACAGAAAATGCAAATGTATCAAACATTTCAGTATTGAAGATTGATATTGGTTAATAAGTATGAAACAAAGAAACAAAGAAACAAAAGTGCTTGACAACATGATCAAACGCTAGTTCTTAGAAGATTATCATTTTACACACTACTATGAACTCTAGCTGTCAAAACATTGATGTAAAATTTTCAGCCCAATACAGTACCTAGTGCAGTGATGGGCGGTAAGGAAATTTAATCTTGCAATAGAAAGAAACCAAACTGACTTGTAGAAACCATTAATCAACCAAGACTCTTGTTTTAAACCAGCAACACATTGATTAGTTATGACCAGACCTGCAGTAACAAACATCAAATTTAAGCAACAAATAATACCTCTAACATTATAAAAAGAGACAAACAGTGGCTTTAAACATCAAATAGATTGAGGAAACCGTACCTAAAAAGAAATTTGAACGCACACGATATCAACCTCCTTAAGAAGCCAATTTCGAACAGTTCGCAGCGGGGTGGCTACTTGTACAGTCGATTGGACTTGCTAAGTTATGATCGTTTGGAAGCGTAGGTGTTTGATTTACAGCTACAACAATCGATTAGTTACATAAAAGCAACAACTACTAAATGAGAACAAAAGATTAATAATTATAGTGAACCTATACAGACATGTCTATGGTTTTTATAAAGTGTCCCTCAATAATGTATGTTTAAATTGATAACCTGGATAACAATCAGCTGCCATGAAACGACTAACAGATAAATATGCAGGAATATAAGCAAAAAAATGTGTATTAAGGGGTAGATATTTTTTTCATAAGCGATTGAACAGGGGCCAACCAAAGGAGTAGATTTGCCCCTAACTGTTCTTACATAAATAACATGCACATTTGCATATAATGTAACAAAGTTTTAAACTCAAATATACATAAAGGCTGATGCTTACTTCCCTGCACATGTCCACCTAAGAGGTCAATCAAAATCATATACAAAAATAATAAATAACACCAGATGAAGACACAGTAGCCCCTAATATTTAAAAGAAATTCCTAATTTACAATTACCGACACAGTGTGTTGCTTTCTTCCATGTGAGATCATTCTTTTGGCCACATGCAAACATTTTCAAGAACAAACTCTGGCCCAAGAACAAACTTTGGCCCCAAATCATACAAATTATTTTCAAAAACAAACCCTTATTGAGAAAAAGGGTAGTTATTTTGATGATTTCTATGCATAAATAATGAAATCCAAGAATAACATCTGGCCCCAAATTAGTTTGAACTATTATAGCAACAACAAAAACTTCTCAATCTATCTCAAATTCTTTCATTTATACAACCAAAACAGCATCCCAAAATGCAGATTTAATAACATAATAACCTGGCGAACCAGTAGCTTAATAACTTGGCAGTAGCCAAGTACCCAACTCTCAAAATCCCACCAGACTTCAAATAGGTGTGCACAGGTTTCAAGTGCTATCAAATGCCCAGCTTTCAAAATCCCACCAGGCTACATGACACACTCATTTTTCTGCCAATCCAATTCAAACATTTTTAGGTCCCCCTGCACACATCACCAAATTGAACATCAACTTTCTACAAAAATAGTAATTGGTAAAACATGGTTCAATTTTTTTTTATTTCTTTGTTCTTCTAATTAGAATCACGACCCAAAACTAAAGTTATAAGGCCAAATGCTTAGCTCATTAGAAGGTTTCCCTGCTAATTCATCAGAAAGTTGGCATAATTTAATGAGCTAATCAAAATCTAGTTTCCCCTCATCATGATTACTAAATAAGCAAGAGAAAGAAGCTAAATTCTTCTTGGAGATTAACATCACGGTTTGAAGTAAATCACTTCTAGCATTCCAAATCGTTATTGGTCATAAAGTTTAGAAACGGGGCATAAATAATTACCTTCAATGATTGAAAATTGTGAAGTATGAGAGACGATTTCTGCAATTCTTCAAGGCATCAACGAACCACTGCGATGGGTTTCCCCAAATTGTCAAGGTTCTCCATATAGAACTTCAGTTTACACAAGGATTTTTATATATTCCAGGTTACCTGGATGACGAAGGGCCACGATCGCTGCTCACCGCTGAAAAACACACCTAATCGATTTAGCGAGTGAATCGAAGGATAATTGCAGAAAAGGAACAATGAAGGAGGGGTAGAAATTACCTTAAATCGATTTTGCGAGTGAATGGGTATTGGAAATGGACAGAATGCTTGTTAATTTATAGAGTCTGGGAATCCATTTGGGCGCCATTAAGTTTGAATGATCGGCGATCTTGGCCTTCCATATAGCAATTGTTGGTACTAGAATTCAGGAGACACCAAGCTGCTCACATCAGCTCGCAAGCACCTCACTGTAAGGATCCTGAATTAAATTTCTTGACTAACTATTGCTTTCCCTTTTTGTTTATTATTCACAGGTTAGCTCGAGCATGGATCACGTGTCCTAAAGACCCGGTCAACTAACAGAAACGTGGACTGAGCGGACTTCTAACGGACGTGTGAGGGACGTGGAGTTAGTTGCTAGTTTTTAGGAATATTGTTACGATGTAATCTGTATTTAAACTGAGCTCTAGGTTTGCACACAAGACACCTTTTCTTACTTCCTTCTACGATCACAATTCTCTACAACACTTAGATTATGAGCTCATTTCATCTGTACTAAATACTTTCATCATATAAAAATTTTAGGAGGCAGGTACTTTGAACCGGCCCCCGAGGTTTTTTGCTAGGCTCCTTGAGGATACTCAAGGATTCATGGATTTTCCCTCGTTATATCCTCGTGTCAATCTGAACAATTACATTTTCATCTTTATTTACATCAAACACGCTACCTCACTTACAAAGTTTGATCAACTAATTGCTTAGGCAGTTTTTGACCAAAACAATTTGGCGCCCACCGTGGGGCAAACGGTGTTTGAATTCGATTAAGAACCTTGATCTTCTTCCCATATTTGATTCTTGAAAATGTCGAGCCAACAAAAAATTACTTCGAAATCTGTTTCATCCATTAAACCGGCTGTCGACACTAGTCTCCCCCCAATGCTGAAGAAAGTGACCGACACCGACGCTAAAAGAGTGGAATATCCTACTCTTCAGGGATCTCAAGGTACGTCCACTGACTCTGCTATTTCTAATAACGATCTGTATGTTTTGATAAGGCAGATGAAGTCTCATGTGGATGAGCAAGCCAAAACCAACGAGAAAATGATGAAGGAGATCATGGAATTGAAGAAATCAAAGAAACCAGTAGAGGAAATCAGTCCTTTGATGCCAAAATCATTTGGCTTCGACTCTCCGGAAATATCGGAGCAGCCGAAACAGAAGGCAAATCCCTTTACTGCTCCAAAATCAGGTGTTGCAACGGCTACTACTGCAGGATTCTCAGGCTCTCAGCATCAGAAGGCTTCCAAGGTGGTAGATCTGGAATACTCTGGGTTCTACTCCGAGCAGCCCCCAGAATCTTACTACAGTGGATATGGAAGTCAGCAGCCGCCGAGATGCTCGAGTCAGCAACCAGCCGGGTTTTTAAGCCATCAAGTGCCGACAGTCTCGATACAACAACCTGTATCTCAACCACAGCGGTTTGCTGCGACGAACCTTCATGAACCCTGGAGTCAGCGGTCAACAGCGCCTAATCCTCAGATCCTACAGGGATCTTCATCTCAGCCATTCCAACAATATCAGAGCCGCTTCCGAGCTGCTCAGGATCCTCAGGGATCCTTATTTCCTAATCCTACTGTCTCTGCAGGCACACTCCCAGGTTCATCTCAGGAGATGCATGAGGGAGACTTTATCCCCATGCGAGTGGCAACCACAACTGAGCCAACCGTCCTTAGAGATGTTGAATATGGACCCCAGATCCATCTCCAAACTTCCAGGGCTGGTAACAACTTTGATAATTTTTATTCTAACCCTAACCAAGGAACTGTGCAGGATACAGGTATCAATCCGACTATCGCTAGGGAACTTCAGAGGTTAAAGGACATGATCTCAAGTGTTCCCGGTGTTATTCGTCCAATTCCTGAAGTGCCAGCAGGCAGCCACAGAGTTTCTAGATTTGCATGGCCCATCTGTGACGTGGAGATACCAAAAAGATTTCAAACCCCCAACATGAAACTCTACGATGGGACAACAGATCCTGAGGAGCACGTGGCGCAATACAGGGAACGGATGGAAATCAACCCCATTCCTGTAAACATCAAAGAAGCTTGCATATGCAAGGGATTCGGCTCAACACTGACAGGACCAGCCTTAAAATGGCTGCTCAGTATCCCTCCTAATACCATTACTTCTTTCCCCCATTTAGTTAACTTGTTTAATAACCAGTTTTCTTGCAGCAGGAGCTTTGAGAAGCTCACTGGTGATTTGTACAGAATAGTTCAGAAGCCCAACGAATCCCTGAGGGGTTATGTGGCCAGATTTGGTCGAGAAGCTCTGGATATTCCCAACCTAGATATGGCTGCTGCTGTAGAAGCTTTCAAAATGGGGATTAGAGGAGATTCCCGCTTTTATGATGATTTGGTTATGACTCCTTGCAAGAACCTTGATGAAGTTAGAACAAGGGCATTAAGGTTCACCAGGCTAGAAGATGATAAGAAGATCCAAAAAAGAGGTGACTAACCATCAGGCAGAAGGACAAATTCTCCCGGAAAACAACAACGAAACAAACCCTATTATCGAAACGATAATCCTAGGGTCAACGAAGTTGAAGAAGAGGACGACGAAGAAAACTTCCCAAAGGTATCTTATTATTGCTTTTCAGTTGACATGGGTGGTTTGTTATGTGCCTTGCAGGATCTGGGAGATAAAGCCAGGTGGCCAAGAAAATCAGAAAAACAAGGATCGTGGAAGGATAAGTCTAAGTGGTGTGCTTACCACGAAGACTTCGGGCACTTAATAGATGACTGCATAGCACTCCGGAAAGAAATCAGTTACCTGCTCAGCAAAGGGCATCTTAAAGAATTGTTTGGCAGGAAGAGAAGTAAAACTCAAGAAGCTGCCGAGCTGCCCAAGAGAGCGCAGTCGCCGCCAGCAGATGCAAAAGTAATCAACTTCATCTCAGGAGGATCTGACATATGCGGAGCCTCCTTCTCATCAGCAAAAAGACATGCAAAGGAGGCCAAGATGGACCAAAGCAGTCGGCCAAAGAAGAACGCGATATTGACTGAAGACAAAGTTATCTCTTTTGACGAAACTGATAAGCTAGATATCCAGGATCCTCACCACGACAGTCTGGTAATTACATTATGTATTGCTAACCATTAGGTTTGCAGGATCCTGATAGACAATGGCAGTTCGGTCAACATTATTCAATTGGACGTGCTTAAAAAGATGAGCATTCCAGAAGAAGAGATAATCCCAAGATCCTCGGTGTTAGTAGTATTCAGCGGAGAAACCAAGCATACGGTTGGAGATATCAGACTTCCTGTTTACATTGAAGGAGTCAACTCCATGCAGAAATTCTGCGTTATTGACTCCCTTCCTTGTTGCAATGTAATCTTGGGAAGGCCATGGATCCATGACATGAAAGCAGTTCCATCTACCTATCATCAATGTGTGAAGCTTCCCACACCTTGGGGAGTTGTAAGAATACTAAGCGATCAACAAGAAGCCAAAGACTGCTATACTTCCGCTATGAAGAACACCATCAAGCCAAAGCCAGCATAGCAATTAAAGAAACCAGCACGAAGAATTCAGATTACAAAGGAATTAGAAATCAAAGAAGTTCAACTTAATCCTAAAGATCCTGAAATCAAAGTGTTGTTAGGAACCAATATTCCTGAGGATACTGAGGAGCAGCTCGTGAGCCTCCTGAAGTCCCGAGTCACAACATTTGCATGGAAACATGAAGACATGACAGGTATATCTAAAGATATTATTACTCATAAACTTGGTATAGATGATTCTTTCAGGCCAATACATCAGAAAAGAAGGAAGTTCGCTCCTGAGAGAAACATTATAATCCAAGAAGAAGTTGACAGGCTGCTCAAGTCAAAAATGATTAGAGAAGTTAAATATCCTCGATGGCTGGCTAATGTGGTGGTAGTCCAGAAGAAAAACGGTAAGTGGAGGGTATGTGTAGACTACACAGACCTAAACAAGGCCTGTCCAAAAGACCCATTCCCCCTGCCGCATATCGATTCTATGTTGGACGCAACTGCTGGACACGAGATGCTAACTTTTATGGACGCTTCTTCGGGCTTTCAGCAAATTCAAATGGAACCATCAGATCAGGAAGACACAGCCTTCATGACTCCCATAGGTATTTATTGTTATATTGCAATGCCTTTTGGTTTACGAAATGCAGGTGCCACGTACCAGAGGCTAGTCAACATGATGTTTAAAGACAAACTGGGGGACACCATGGAAGTATACATAGATGATATGGTAGTAAAATCGAAGGAAGCAAAGGATCATCCTAGAGACCTTCAAGCTGCTTTTGATATCTTGGACCAGTTCAACATGAAATTGAATCCTTCCAAGTGCCATTTTGGAGTAAGAGCCGGCAAGTTCTTGGGCTTCATGGTTACTTAAAGAGGAATTGAGGCCAGCCCTGAGCAGATCCAAGCAATCATAAACTTGAAGTCTCCAGCAAATGTTAAAGAAGTTCAAAGACTAACTGGTAGAGTGGCAGCACTCAACAGGTTCATATCAAGATCATCTTAAAAAAGCAAAGAATTCTATGACATATTGAAGAAGAACAAAAATTTCGAATGGGGTGAAAAGCATGAAGCAGCTCTAAGCTCCTTGAAAGAATATTTATCATCTGCTCCACTTCTAATGCAACCAGTCAAGGGCGAACCACTATCTCTCTATTTAGCAGTTTCAAGCAGCTTAGTAAGTGCCGTGCTTGTGAAAGATCATGAGGGACAACAGCATCCGGTATATTATGTAAGCAAAACATTATTAGATGCCGAAACCAGGTATTCTTATTTAGAAAAACTAATCTTAGCCCTTGTCATGGTTTCCAAAATTAAGACATTACTTCGAAACTCATGTGATTCATGTGAAAACTAACTATCCTATTAAGTGTGTCTTAAGGAAACCTGAAATGTCAGGAAGAATGGCGAAATGGGCAGTTAAATTAAGTGCCTATGACATCATATATGAGCCAAGAACAGCAATCAAGTCACAAGCCCTGGCAGACTTTGTGGCTGATTTCAGCAGCGATATACTGCCAGAAGTTGAACTAGAGGTCAAGCAGCTCGAAGAAGCTTCAGGTAGCTGGATCCTATATACAGATGGAGCATCTAACGTTAGAGGAACAGGATTGGGTGTGCTACTGAAATCGCCACAGGGGGGACATTATCCCTCTATCTATCCATTGCGAATTCAAAGCTACTAATAATGAAGCTGAATATGAAGCTTTAATTGCAGGACTACAACTCGCTAAAGATATGGGTATCCAACACATTCAAGTTTTTATTGACTCTTTGTTATTAACTAACCAATTTAATGGATCATATGCAGTGAAAGGCGAAAGGCTAACCAAATATCTAGACCTTGTAAAACAGTTAGCATTATCTTTTAAAAATTGCAGCATATCACAGGTACCTAGAGAAGAAAACGCAGAAGCTGATGCTTTGGCAAATTTAGCATCATCCTTAAGGATCCCAGAAGGTGTCAAGATTCCCATAACTCACATCCTAACACCAGCAATCGAAGAACAAGAAATTAATGACGTCACAGCAGATAAAGATCAGGAAATGATAAACTCTCAGGACCCTCAGGAATCCTGGACTTACCCTATCAGGAGATTTTTCCAAGAAGGAGAAATCCCCAAAAACGAGAACTCCAGCCTCTTCCGAACAAAGGTAATCCCATATTCAATAATAAATGGTATCTTATACAAGAAATCTCTTGCAGGACCATACTTGAGATGCCTCGAGCAGCCTGAAGCACTTGCGGTGCTCCAAGATATTCATGAAGGTGATTGTGGCAATCACACTGGGGTCCGATCACTATTTTCCAAAGTATTGAGAACAGGATACTACTGGCCTACTATGAAGAAGGATGCTATGGCCTTTGTTCAGAAGTATGATGCATGTCAGCGGCACGGCAATATCCTCCATCAGCCTGCTGAGCCACTCCATTCAATATCATCTCCATGGCCGTTTATGAAATGGGGGATGGATATAGTTGGTAAGCTGCCTGTAGCACCTGGAGGAAAAGTCTTCATGCTAGCTATGACAAACTACTTTTCTAAGTGGATTGAAGCCGAAGCCTTTGTCCAAGTTAGAGAAAAGGAAGTGATTTCCTTTATTAAAAGGAATATTCTGACAAGATTTGGAATTCCATCAGAAATAGTGTGTGACAACGGGTCTCAGTTTATTGGAAAGAGAACGACTAGTTTTTGTGAGGCATGGGGCATCAAGATGGTAACTTCAACTCCCGTACATCCACAAGCAAATGGTCAAGCGGAATCGAGCAACAAGATTATCATCAATAATCTTAAGAAGAAACTAGGTGACAAAAAAGGGAAATGGGCTGAAGAGCTACCTTTCGTATTGTGGGCTGATAGAACGACCTCCAAGAATGCCACTGGTCGAACACCATTCTCCCTGGTGTTTGGCTCAGAAGCTGTAATACCCACTGACATGGTGATGCCAACTGCCAGAACAAGCTGCCAAGATTTTGAAGCAAATAAGCAAGAGCTCCTTGAAGATCTTGAAACGATTGATGAAATCAGAGACCTCGCGAAATTCAGGATGGCGGCATACCAGCAAAGGATAGCAAAGTCCTACAACAGGAATCTCAGGATCAGAAGATTTCAAGTAGGGGATCTGGTACTCAGGAAAGCTTTTCAAAATACAACCAATCCAGCATATGGGAAACTTGCACCTAAATGGGAAGGTCCTTACCTAATAGACTCAGAAGCTGGAAAGGGAGCATACAGGCTAGCTACTATGGAAGGTGAGCTGCTCCCAAGAGCTTGGAATGTAATTCATTTGAAGTTATATTTTATGTAAGCGCTCTCTAGATCCTCTGAGCATATCAAAAGAATTCTTGTTTAGACTTCGAAAACCTCAGGTATGATTTTTGACCCTTGTTTCAATTTCATATTATTATCTTTGTGGAATGATTACTGACTTAGGCATTAGAGGGGTGTTAGCCAAGCTAACACCCACCCCTCACCAAGCCTTGAAGTGTTTTGTAGGTGCTCCGAGCGTCCTACCATAAGCTAGAGGCTGGTCACCTCTTCTAAGTCTAAAGGATTCTGAATGCTGTCAAAAGGTTTAGGAGGTTTTCACCTTCTCGGTCACTAATGGGAATCGCCAGGAGCGCAAGACCCTCGCCAGGAGCGCACGGTGGTGGCCTATGGTTCAAGGTGGTGCGATCAGTCCATCTGAGGGTGGCTGATAATTTCATCACTGTTGGCCATAGAGTGCACTTCAAAATGGGTGGCAGACGTGTCATCTCGAAAAGATTCTAAGGTTTTTGACATTTTCATGTCAACCAAGGTTTAGGCATATTCGTGTCTCTGAAGTTTTTGGGCTTGACCCCAGTTGGATTAGTCCCAAGTATTTTTGAGCTTGTCCTCAGAATAACACAGGTTTTTAATGTTCTCACATTAACTAAGGTTTAGGCACTTTCGTGTCTCTCAAGTTTTTGGGATTGACCACAGTTGGCTTAGACCCAAGACTTATAAAGCACTTCGTACCTCAGAAGACAAAGTTGGGCTTGACCCCTGTTTAACTTGTTCCTAAATGCTCAAGACTTATTCTCAGATTCATCGGAATTTCATCTTAAGGATTCCTAAGGATCCTCATGGATCCTGGTTATCTCGACAGTTGGATTACTTTTGAACAGGTGATGTTGGTACTGCCTATATTGCATGTTCTTATTACTAACCAAGTATTGGCTAACATCATGGTTTGTTAACATTGACAAAGTTGTATGGGCTTTAGAATTTTTAAACTAAGCATCCTGTCGGATCATCATTCAAATATTTTTTCAAAATAACTAAAAACATACACACCATGATGATCAAAATACTACTAAGTTATATTTATGCAGGAAATTAGAAATGTAAGTCCTAAAACGATCCTTACACGATATCAACGATCAATCGAAGGTGCGGAATTTCGACGATTGATTGATTCAAGAACAAAGATGAAAACAATAAACGATGAAGAACACAATTAAATAAACAAACGATACTAATCACCTTTGATTCGTGCACACGATTAAATAATCGTCTGGTACACAGATTCGCTACACACCGAAAAGCCTCCTTGTCTCTCTTTCAACTGGCTAGCTTCCACAAAGTAGACTAGGGGGTCCTATTAGGAATGGACAAGCTTGGTAAACAAGCCATCCAAAAACCCTAAAATACATCAAATTCCGTATTGGACCCCATAGGCCCAATAAACTCCCTCTAAACACTTTCTAACTGAACCCAAACATGTCTAAAATGGCCCAATGACCTAATATACCCATAACCCATCTAATTTTCACCTATACACATGCATAGGCCTTCAAATTAATCCGCCAAGTGACTATTTAATACACAAGCTACAATTCTCGGTCCTTACAATCTTCCCCTTGGCTTGTGATATTAAATGTCTTCTACTTTCAATCAACAGACATGCAGTCTTCTCCTTGGCTTGAGCATGGGTTGGTGAAGACCCTTCCTTCAGCAATCTTTAGTGGGCAGCAACGTGAGACTTTTGGGAGCATTATCTCAATCAGCATCAGCTTGGACTTCTAAGGATGAACAACTAATGAGTGGAGGATTCTCATGCACTTGCCCCTTTTTGAACTGAACTTTGGCCCTTGCTGAATCAATGGTAACTGTCTTGACTTGCCATTAACTTCAGAGGATAACTGTTGAAAACTTCTATCTTGGCATCATTGATTGTAGATCTTGAACTGACGGCATTTAGCTTCCTCTCAACATACGAACAGTGTCTTTTGAATCTTTGGAAGCTTTACTTGAACAGCCAACAAACTTCCCCTAAGCATAGGGTAAGTCCTTTTCCGGCTGGTTCTTCAACTTGATCAGTCAGCAGAGTTCTTGCTTTGGACAACTGAGTCCTTGACCTTCTTGTCCATGAGTTGTCTTTTTCTGACTTAACCTGTCAAGCACACCATGGAACAAACACAAACACTAACCAACATATGATATCTGGTTACTGGGTTAGCAGGAGAACAACATTCTTAATCACAAACCCAAACATTGATTACGAGTTTCCTTTAAACACTTCCCCTGAACCCAATGACTCACTTCACATTTTCTTCCCCTAAGATTCTGGAGGGGTGATACTTTCTTGCACAAAACCCATAAAAACTTATTACAACCTTTAAATTAACCTGGCCGTCGTTGAAAATAAACAATAACAACTTAAGATAACTCAAAAGAAAAATAAAAATAAAAACAAACATACCAAATTTCTAAACGAGAAGGTTTCTATGGGATCAAACCGTATGAATCTGACTGAGGAACCCTTTTCAGCTTTTGTTACTCGAACACGTCCAGGTGATTGCCAATATACTGATCCACTTTAAGCTCTAACCCTTTTCTTTATCAGGCTGTTTGTCACTTTATTATCTTTTATTGGTGCATTAGTTATGAACAGCAAGTGGGTTTCAACAAATCCTAGGTACATGTTATTGCATAATATCAAGCATATAAATTTCCTACCACATATTTTCACAACCTGAACCAGAAGTTTGAAACTGAGCTCGAGACTTGGTTGAGAAGAGAAAGAAAAGATCACATAGATTTTTTTGGGGATAATATACAAGTCAACTGAATTTTTGAAACATTTTTAATAATGCTCTCATCAGTGACAAAGCCTGAGGGTTTTGGACTCTTGAGGGTCTCTTTTCTTGTGCTCTTTGGCATCTTTTGGGTGTGTACATGCATTTTTTTATATTATTTAAGGTGATATGTAAGCACGTATGTATGGACAACTCCAGGTCATTGCTCACGCAAAGCAGAGGAGAGCCTTACATACACGCGAAGCATCCCCAGGTCATTGCTCACGCAAAGCAGAGGGGACACCGACTTTTTGAGCTCAATTTCACACTCTTGGAGACAAACGTGTGTATCGGGAACTTGAACATGCAGTCAAATAAAAATGCAATTAACCTAAGTGTTGTTACCCAACAAACTGCCATACGTTATCTTTAAGTGTGTAACGCATACCTTTTCAGATTTAAGAGCTGAGCCTACCAGCATATCACCATGGATCATGTCTTTCACATCTGCTTTACGCGTGTCAGCAATCTCCAAGACGGAAGTTTATTTCACTTCCCACCTTCTCAAATGCACAAACAAAAGATTAAAAATTAAAAAGCACAAATTTTTGAGGGGTCAACTATTTCATCTTTTCTATTCTTCCCCTTGCTTTTTGATTTCTAATAACAACACACGCTTTTTTTTCTTTTTTTTTTTGATTTTTTTTTAAACACTCACTGACACAATACTAAATATGTACTAAAAACTGGCTAAGTTAACCTTCAAAGTTTATCTTTTGAAAAATTTCAGAAATGGGTTTTGTTTCATGCACAACCATACTTCACATCAAATTAGCTAAGAAACAAACAATTCAGACAATGTTACCTTTTCTGCTGATCTTTTCAGATTTACCTCTCAAATAGAGACATACCCTCCATTGAAACCTTCATGTCATGTAGTAGAGAGATGCCTCCTATCCTGTGCCTGGAACAATCCCTATCACAAACAAACAAGGTTAATGAAAGTCCTCCTTGACTGTTCCTGCACACTGTGAGAGATTAGTTAGCCATTAAAACCCAGGCCATTGTGGTTCTGGGTAAACCCGATGAATCAATGAAAGTTACTTCTTTTAAACACATGCCCTTTGAAAAATCAGGAATTTGAGTTGCAGCTGCCTTTGATTTTGGTTTCCAAATACCAGGTGATTTGAAAGTTGTTTTAGTCACCTTTGAAGTAGTGACTTTAGGTATTTCAACCTTCTTCATTTCAGGTTTTTTTTTCAAAACAGTTTTAGTTACCTCTGGAGGAGTAACTTTAGGTTTGTCAACTTTGTGTTGTTTTGAAATCGGTTTCTTCACCTTTTTATGAAAATTTTCAAAATTTGGAAAAACATATTTTTGATTTGAAAATTTTCTTTGCTCTTTGGCAGCGCCCCAATGTTGATCAGAGGGTTTTATCGAAGGAGAAACAGTCTTCATCGCCTTAGGTGGTTGCACCTTCATTGGCTTAGACTTAACAGACTCCTGAGATGAAACACTTTGACTTTGCGGATAATATGGCTCATAGGGGCGATAGAGACAATTTCGGGCAATGTGACCAGGATTGCCATAATTAAAGCAAGTCTGCTTCTTGAGATAGAAGTCAGACGTGTAACAGTTTGTCTTTAGCTGCTGAGGTGGAGCTCCATTTGCTTTTGTCTGCATCTTTGATGGAAAGGCATTGTGATTCGGTTGCATGTCCGGAGAGACTCCAAGTCTCCAGTTCTCAGATCTTTCAGACCTTGATGCATTTCTGTTGAATCTTTTCTGGTTTGTTGAAAACTGAGCAGAACCAGACATTTGAACTTTTGGGCCCACTGGTTTCTTTGAGACTGTTGTGTTGCCACTGCATGAGCCCACTGATGAGTTTGGAGACTTGATAGTAGTTTTGGGCCTTTCAATCTTGATAGGAACAGAAGTTGGAGGCTTGATGGTGATCTTGGGCCTCATGCTCTTAATGTTAGATGATAAACCGCCATCATGACCCAAGCCTTTGAACTTGGAGGAGAAGGATGGTAGTTCATAGCCAACATCTGGTTCTTGGTCAAACATAGACCCGGATGTCATGAATATCCTACCATTGGGCCTTGTAGTCATCACCACACGTTCCCGCTTTACCTCATCCACCACTTTCGAATAAGGAGTCTCGATCTTTGGATAAGGAGTCAACTTTTCTTCATCAGCTCTGTTCACTTCACTAGAGCTTGAACCAGCACACTCAGTAGTGTTATCAGACTGAGTTGCTTCAGTGGCTGTCTTTTCATCTTTCTACACTGGTTGAGGCCCATATACCATGGTTGCTTCATTCAGGGAGTCCTTCAACAATTCCTCTGCAGTTTGGGGCACTTTGATGTATTCATGTTGTAATGGGGGAGGAAAATTTCCATCCCCGAGGCCAGATGTTTCTTATACATGCTCGAGTCGCTCCTCTGATTTGAATAAAGTACGATGAGAGTCCATCATTTTCTTTTGAATAACTTGATGTTTCTCAAGGGCAGATTGGGAAGTGTCAAGTTTGGTTCTTAGTTCCTCCACCTCCTTAGTTAGCTCTTCTACCTTAGCATTAGCAAGCCTAAGATAGGTGCTTTTATCACTCACCTGACGTTGAAGACTCTTAACATCTACGTGAATGGCCTCAAGTTTCTCTCTAAATATTTTGGTCTTACCTTTGGACTCCCTAAGGTCTCTAGCAGTGAGTGCATGATTTGCAGTTTCATTTATGAATTTATGTTCCCATTCCTTAATCAAAGCACAACAGATGGGGTTTGAGCATTCCTTGCAGTTATAGATCCAAGCTCCATCAGCATGATTGATCTTCCACTTTTCCTCCTCTTTTTCACGGAATATCCGGAAAAGATATTTCTCCTGACTGAGTTCTTCACCTAAAGACTCTATCCTCTTTTTGTAGGTTTCGACTTGTTTTAGATGATTCTTTAGTTTGCACTCTGCATTGAGACGGTCTCTTTCTTTAGTTCGAAACAGTTTCTTATATTGTTCGATTGATTCGGAGCATGCCGAGTTAGAACATATCTGAGTTTGATCACTCACAAGAGGAGAAGCAACTTGAGTACTTGTCATTGTCGTCTTTGGATGAACTTCTGGATAAAATACGAACTGAAAGACTTGAATGGATTGAAAAGGGATGGATCAAAAAGTCTCAACTGGATCGGAAAGTCAGCTTTTCGATCGGGCAGAGTTTCGGCTCGATCAAAAAGTGTAAGCAGATCGAAAAGTCACGAAGGGACTTTCCGATCGAAATGCGAGCTGATCGAAAAGTCACGAAGGGACTTTCCGATCGAAACGGACCTGATCAAAAAGTCACGAGGGGACTTTCCGATCGAAAAGTGGGGAACCGGGAAGTACTCTCCGATCGAAAGTCACGAAGGGACTTTCCGATCGAAAAGTGTCCAAAAGGGTCGAAAAGCCAAAAATTTCGAACGAAATAAGGGTCCAAGCCACAGATTTTCGATCGAATAGCTTATAGAACTCGGGCTTCTTGCTTCTGCAACACTTGTAACCTGCACTATAATCACACGAAACTCACAAAAAAAACGTTAGAAACACCTTGAAACACTTGGAGCAAAAAAAATATGGAAATAAAAAAAACGAACTACTCCACAAGGTGCAGAAAAATTCAACGACCAATTCCCCGTTAAAATAAATTTGCACCAACTTGAAATGAGTGGCCATTTATTGCTTCAAATTCTGGATGATACAGTCCAAACAATCTAATTAATTCCGACGGCAGACTCGTAAATAGGAGGAGCTTTAAATTACACAGAATCAAGTTTCGACCGAGAATTCAATTTCGTGCGAAAAGACTAGTTCGATCAAGTTAAAAAAAATTAGATTTAGACCGTACAAAAACTTTAAATAAACAACTTTGACCAAGCTAATTTTAACAAAAGATTTGAGATCTTCAACTCACGAATAATGTGCCCTTTTCGATTCCTCAAAATAGAACAAATCGGTAAACACTTTTCAAAGTTAACAAAATCAAATATGAATCTTAAGTGATTGAAAAATCACGAGAATTAAGACCAATTTTCAATAAGAAACACAAAGAATAATGCAGCGAACCAAATCTTCAAAATTTTGAAAACTTTTGAGCCAATAATATCAATAGCACCAGATTCGGATAAAAAGAAACACAAATTCTAATCAAGAATGAACCAAAATATGCAGACAAACCTAGAAATTATATGAACACTAAAATTGTTTCACTGCAAACACCCTTGATTTCAACCAAGTGTGACCCGAAACACACCAAAACGATATAAGAAACCACAAGAAAAATTGAATCGGATATCGTGAGAGTCTCGAAACAAAGATTCTTGGCTCTGATAACCAATTGTAAGTTCTAAAACGATCCTTACACGATATCAACGATCAATCGAAGGTGCGGAATCCCGACGATTGATTGATTCAAGAACAAAGATGAAAACAATAAACGATGAAGAACACAATTAAATAAACAAACGATACTAATCACCTTTGATTCGTGCACACGATTAAATAATCATCTGGTACACAGATTCGCTACACACCGAAAAGCCTCCTTGTCTCTCTTTCAACTGGCTAGCTTCCACAAAGTAGACTAGGGGGTCCTATTAGGCATGGACAAGCTTGGTAAACAAGCCATCCAAAAACCCTAAAATACATCAAATTCCCGTATTGGACCCCATAGGCCCAATAAACTCCCTCTAAACACTTTCTAACTGAGCCCAAACATGTCTAAAATGACCCAATGACCTAATATACCCATAACCCATCTAATTTTCACCTATACACATGCATAGGCCTTCAAATTAATCCGTCAAGTGACTATTTAATACACAAGCCACAATTCTCGGTCCTTACAAGAAAGGTTGACCCCAGGCTTCGTCTTGGAACCCAAGATCCATCCACCTGAGGCCAACTACATTGTCTATGGAGCTTGGACTTCGCCTTGAAACTCAAGGTCCCTCCATCCAAGCCCCCAAAAGTAAAGTAACCATTGTATCTGTTTCACCACAACCATTGTTTCACAAAAAACCAACCACCAAACAAACAAATTAAAAAAGTGGGCTCCGACCTAGTCAAGAATGCCTTCATCGCCCAACTTATCACCAGCAGCCTCCGCCTGCTCCACCTCCTTGCCCTTGCCCTTCTCCTTCTCAGCTTCCTTCTCGACCTCTGGCTCGACCTCCTTCTCAGCTTTTTCAGAAGCATTCCCCCTTTCAGCCAATAGCTTCTTGAGGCTCACCTCCCAATCCTTAACCGGCCAGCTCTCTAGAGTGAAGCCTTCAGCCTGAGCAGCAGTCGCCATCTCAATCATATACTCCAACACGCTGATGGCGGCTGAGGATTGAGCATTCTATTCAGCCAGGTTTAGAGCTTCAACACCTGCAGCATCTCTTTCTTTGAACTGCTTCTCGTAATGGCGTGTGTTGCTGGCTGCTGCCTTACTCACCTTCTCAAGACGGAGCGTGGCCTGGTCAAGTTTAAGCTCAGAGGCTTCAAGTTTCTGCTCAGCTGCTTCAAGCTTCTGCTCCATAGCCTCCAGTTTGCCTTCGAGATCAATCACCTCGTGGTCAGCTTGTCGATACCCTGCACCAAAGCATAACACATCAGAATCAACAAGGGAAGTATTACAATTATAGTGTTAACATACTTCTCTATTATTGTGCTATTACTTACAATGTTCACCACAGCTTGCAGCGATAGCAGCTTGTTAGCAGCTGCAACGGGAGGGAGATCATCGAAGCTGTCCACATTGATGGTGGAGTCTAGAGCCTTACGCTTCTTCGCATAAGAGGTCTTGGATCGAGTGCTGGGAGCTCGAAACTTGGCAGATGAAGGGTCAGTGGGAGCCTTGCTGCTGGTCTCTTCGGGTTTTTCTTTCTTTGCGATGAGCAGCTTGAGGTCCTTGAAGGAGAAGTTGGAAGCTGAACCTGAAGCTTCATCATATACAGAAAGGGATCAGTTTCCGAAAATCATAGAGAATAACTCGAAACAAAAGGAGAGCAGACTCATACAAATACCTGTTGACATGGTTCTTGAGGGGCTGAGAGATTGCTGGGTGATGCTTCTAGCACTTGAAACGTCTTCGGGTTGACAGCTTCTTTCTGCCACTGGAATGCTGAAGAGATCCTTGAGCTTCTTGGAGGATTCACGGGTCGGCTTGATTAGAGCTTCATACTTGGGCGCTGTAAAACAAAAACAAGCATATCAGTTAAACAAAATTGAAGAGTATTTGAAATCGGAATGTAACTAAAACTCTTCCTACCCTTGACAACCCACTGGGTAGGAAGGTTCTCACAACCGACAAGGCTACTCCTTTTGACAAAGAAGAATTGACGCTTCCAATCATGGTCATTGTGAGAAACCCTAGGGATCATCTGGGCTTCTCCGGATCTAATCTTCAGGACAAACTTGCTGTTGCCGTGTGTGGCCAATCGGTACACTTTACAGATCTCGGTGACCCCAATGTTTAGGTTACGGGTCTGGTTTAGGTGATGAAGAGAAAGAAGAATTCGCCACACCATGGGCATTACTTGAGAGTAGGCAAGGTGGGTGATCGAAAAGAAATCGATGACCAAATCCGGGAAAGGAAATGTCATTCCAAGCAGAAAAGGCTAGTGAAGGAAACAGACCCAATCGTCGGAGATATGGTCAGCTTTCAAAGATGGGTCGAAGGGACGGAACTCAGCTCCGGCGGGAAAGCTCGCAGAACGCTGCAACATTGCGATCTTCCGGTCGTCAAAGTTGCAGGTCTCCTCCGCCGTCGCCGGGAGGAGTCCTTGGTCAGTAAACTCGTCGGCCACTTGGTCGGAGACCGTGGCCGATGATCGTAATAACTTTTTCCCCATGATCGGAAAAAAGAACGAGAAGGGAGAAAGAGGATACTAACCTGGAGAAGATGGGAGAAGCTCTAGGGTTTTCGCCGAGTGAATGCTGTGAGGAATAATGAAAGCGGAGAGAGAATTATAAAGGAAAAATCAAACGGGAACTTCGCCTAGGAAGTTGGGACAGGCTAATTTCTATCAAATCACAGTTAGTTAGCGATAAGGTTCAATTTCAAATTTTCGACAGCTGGCTTGCATGCGCCAACCGCCAAAAATTTGGGGGCAATTGTTGGTACTAGAATTCAGGAGACACCAAGCTGCTCACATCAGCTCGCAAGCACCTCACTGTAAGGATCCTGAATTAAATTTCTTGACTAACTATTGCTTTCCCTTTTTGTTTATTATTCACAGGTTAGCTCGAGCATGGATCACGTGTCCTAAAGACCCGGTCAACTAACAGAAACGTGGACTGAGCGGACTTCTAACGGACGTGTGAGGGACGTGGAGTTAGTTGCTAGTTTTTAGGAATATTGTTACGATGTAATCTGTATTTAAACTGAGCTCTAGGTTTGCACACAAGACACCTTTTCTTACTTCCTTCTACGATCACAATTCTCTACAACACTTAGATTACGAGCTCATTTCATCTGTACTAAATACTTTCATCATATAAAAGTTTTAGGAGGCAGGTACTTTGAACCGGCCCCCGAGGTTTTTTGCTAGGCTCCTTGAGGATACTCAAGGATTCCTGGATTTTCCCTCGTTATATCCTCGTGTCAATCTGAACAATTACATTTTCATCTTTATTTACAACAAACACGCTACCTCACTTACAAAGTTTGATCAACTAATTGCTTAGGCAGTTTTTGACCAAAACAGCAATCATATTGAACGAACGACGATGAGAGGATGGAGTAGCGTGGGAGGGAGGATCGATTTCAGTAGCCCAATCGAAGGGAGAGAGGATGGATAGCGTGGAGTACGAAGGCGGCTCTATGGAGTACGAAGGCAGCTCTGCGAGTTGTATACGACAATCATGCGTGCTCAAGGAGGCATTTTGGTTAATACCCATATTAACCTTAAATTAATGAACGGGCTGTTATGTGAAAAGTTTGAGAGTTTAGAATTGATGCTTGAAAGACTTGTACACAATGCAGAAAGCCTTGTACGCGTCTTAAGGATTAAGCTTTTTCCATGACGAAAATGCCCTTTAGGGCAATATGTATTATATATAGTAATAGATATATATATATATATAGAGAGAGAGAGAGTTAGGTTCATTTGAGAACTTTTTGTTTTGAGAACTTTTTAGAGCTAAATCTCAACCACTCATTTTCGAGGGGGGGAAGGCACTCAAATTCAGGGGGGGGGGGGGGGAGGTTTCCTTATATATAACTAGTGGCCAAGAATGGTTAATAAAAGTTCTCAAAACTAACTGGTTCTTAAATGATCATCTTCCTATATACACATATATATAGATGCTCTTATAATACATACGCGTTCAAAAATGATGATATATGAATGAATATGTATTTAAAAGAGAAAGATGATGAGCGGGTTCAAATATAATGACACATGAAGATATATGTCTCATATACATGTTTTAAATGATTAAATACATGATTTTATTTTTCGTTATACATGTTCTGAGAGTTAGGAATTTGTATAAATAAACTATGACACATTCTTGGATATAAAATGATAGAAGAAAGTAAGTCTAAGGGGTTGAAACGCACAAGACCAAACCTGGAGGGCTAAAAACGAAAATAATGGCACTGATGAAGGTTTGCGGACCGTAAGCCATTTCCTTGAAAATCTCCGCGATCCGCATACGAGGGGCTGATCATGACAACACCTTAGTCACGAAGTGCATGCCAAGATTAGTTGAATTCATATCGTTTTTGGCTAGCGAGTCACCATGACATGTGTTAGGAGTCTCAGACGCACCTTACCACAATAAAAACTCGATCAAACATCTGTTCAAACTCGCTAATTTCGTGAATCAAAGCTTAGAAAACCCTCATATGAACCGCAACCTTATTCTGCAAAATTAGAGCAATCGGGGAGGAGACAGGATCTGGTTTTCTACAGTTGACCATCATTTGATAAGGTAAACAAAAGCCCTCTATCAATTTGAATTAAAATGATGTCTAGATCTAAGTTTTAAAAAAATGTATAAAAATTAGTGTTCTTGAGCTTGTTTTGCTAAAATTGGGTGATCAGGTTGGAATTACGGTCTGAATTTTTGTAGGTGTTCCTAAAATAATGTATTTTAAGAAAACTCTAAGTTAATTTAAATTGGGGGCTAATCTTTTAAGGTATGTTATAATATAATATTGTATGTAAAACCCTAAGTTTATTTCATATGATAAAGAGTTTTGATAATTATTTGATAATTATGTCACAATTAGGGCTTTGAAATAAATTAATTGATATTCAACAATTCGAGAAGTATTGGGACTTCACTTTTGATATGGTTAGATGTTTATGTATATAATATATATATATATTGCTTAGAAAGTGAGATATAATAATATATATATTAAGATACCAAGTTATCCGGGTACGTAGAAGTTCATGCGGACCGGAAGGGTAAGCGCCTGTACACTGGAGTTTTTGGCGAAGCGAGTGTGTCGCATAAAATCCCAAGTGGGACCTAGCACACCTCCGTGGGCAATCCTGGCGTGAGCGTTTACTTATAGGAATGTGCATCTTCATATTATCATTAAAAGAAAAAGACAACTATATAAAGGGCATTTTGGTCATTTTGACATTTAAAAATGGATAGTCCTAATAATTGATATTTTTAAGTTTATAAAACCTAGAAATAAACATAAATGATATTTCCAATGTAAACCATTATATTAATGCAATGCGATGCGCAACTATGTTTGAAATTGAGGTCTAAGTGAAGGTCCTGTCCAAATTATGAATAATGGGAGTAGGTAAGTTCTATGAGCCCAGTTTTAAATGTTTTAAATGCTTTAATACTTTCGGGCTGATATACATGCAAAAATATATATTCAATTGTTTATATGAAAAGTATATGATTTTGAATAGCCTTTTACCTGCTTCGTGTTGATACACATACATGGATGGAATGTTTTAATAGCTATAATTGTTCTAAATTATGATTACATTTAATAAACTGTTTTCGGAAGGTTATAATACACGGGTAATATAATGATGAAGCTTTTAATTAGTTTGAGTAATAGAAAAAGTAAAGGATTCGTCTATGCTTGTGTATGTGAAAAAGTTCCGGATAAATATGATCTTATTGGCCTTGTTGGGATAATAAGATGTAATCTACATCGGTATGGTACTATCGCCTATCCTCTTGTATTGAGGGTGTCGCGGATATGCAACGGTACTTCCTATATATAAACATCCACAATAAAATATGAAATGATATAGAATCAGTCTAGTGCAGGTATCAATGTGGTTTAGCAAGACCAATAACATTATAATTATAACATGCTTATTTTGTATCCGGGTGATGGACTGGGGTTGAAAATGTTATTACTAAAGAAAGGGATAATCAAAAATGGATTTTGAGAAATGATTTATGCAATATTGTCTGAGTAAAAAGGAAAAGGTTGTTGTAAACCTAAAGCGAAGGATGACGTTTCCCAGGGGTAAGGACGGTTACTCGAAAAAGGTATTCGGGTGGTTCCACTAGACAATGCTTAGTTAAATAAAGGTTAAATAATTAAAAAAAATTTAAAGGGATAAATGATGATTAAATGGTTAAATGATAATGGTTTAAAGATTATGTTTGGTATAATTCTATTATGTTTAATACCTACAAAATGTTTGATAAAAAGGGGCCTGTCAGGCCCAAGTGTTTGAAATAAACTTTCAAGATAAATTTAACACTTTTAGAAATGTAGAACTCATCAGCGTAAGCTGTGTCATACCCTGACCAATATGGAATATGTCGGGGCGGGATGACTATCCAGATGCATAAGACAACTAGTAATAGTTACCAAATACTTAAACATGCCATTTACATATATAAATAAAGATTCGTACAATAATTCAAATATAAACATAAAAACATTGGTTTAATTTCTTTATCTAGGTCAGTAATCCTATCGTGATCAGTCAAATAATCCAAGTAGTCATCCTACAACATGTATA